>CAIGRT010117015.1:0-10594 GCA_903798405.1 Fraxinus platypoda | reverse complement strand
TTATTCTAATTTGTTAGTTTTTTAACGTATTGGGCCTAATTATCCCAATGTAAAATGGGGCAACTATTAGTGGCTGTGTAACAAAATAACGGTTAAAGACACACACGTCACTCACACCATACTTCACTAAAAAAAATATACAAATTAATTATATTTCAATCGAATAAGCAGATTACATAATTTCAAAACAAGAATTGGAATACAGATTTTACTTTTCTCGATTCAAAAGAAAATTTTGGTGATTTATGGAGACTTTGATGAAATTTCGTTCTGGGATTTTTCTAAAATCGGCGGCTTCTTCTTCTTCTATTGAGTTTTCCTCGCTTACTAATTCATCTGTTTTCCGCTCCGATTCCGGGAGGAATTTCATTTCCATGAAAAGTGAAATTCCGCGGAATTTGAATTTCCTGGGAAAATTCCGTAATTTTTCAATTGTTTGTGTTTCTAAAGATCACCATGCACATGAAGATTCTTCATATCAGGTATTCCCATCGCTCTGTTTTCATTCCGCCCATGTTTGGCTAAGCTTAGATTTACTTATAAGTAAATAGTTAAATAATAAAATAAACAATTATTAGACTGTGAAAGTAAAAAATAAAAAATAAACTAACTTTTTTTACTTTGATAACTTATGTCCATGACTGTGGCTCTTATAATTGGATAAGATAAATTTTGCAGTAAGTAGAGAGGGATTTCAGGGGTTTTCAGGGTCCATTCTTGTTTTATCTTTTGTGGGAAAATATGAGAACATCATTTTTATCAATTCATATGAAGGTGAGAAGATGCTTTAAATCTATTCGGGTTTTTTATATTGATTTTGTGGCTAAACTCGAATTTGAATTATTAGAAAATATTGAGAAATATTTGAATTTGAATTCGATCTATAATTGTTATTTGTTGATAGAAACTCAACAATCAGTATACCGATGATATTTTTTAGCTGCTTTTTTATAATTCTTCTGATTTTGCGAATTTGTTTTTAACCGAAGCTTAGTCTGAATTCCTCTAATATAAATGAGATGTTGAGCTTGCAAAGATCAGATGTAAGTTGTGGATGATATGAACTTGAAGTATTGTGTATTGGTCTAGCCTATTCATGTATTCCTTGAACTTGTAGAAAGTGATAAAATTTGTTCAAAATATTGACATTCATCAAGTATTTTTTAGCCGAATTGATGAGGATGTAGTCTGGAGCAAACAAGTTTTTGAATCATCAGAAACAAATCTGTGTGTCAGGTTATTTCTGGTACGATTTGTGTTTGATCCGTGGGTGAGATTTGCAGACCCACTGGGGGAAGAAGATGACACTAATCATTTAAAAAGAAATAACCAGTCCGTTATACTTTGCAAGGGGCTGGTGCATAAAAAGAAAAACATATTTGCCAAGTCAAGTAAATTTTGTGCTAATCTGTTTGTTACTGTGACTGATATAAATTGTTGAATTTTAAGGAAGCAAGGGCTTGAATCTCACGTGATCATTTGAGGTTATTAGGCTACGTGAAGCTTGCATAATGATTACAAACAAAGAAAACTTTGGCTGACAGATGCTAAAAGAAACTCAGAAATATCAGACAAATAATTTGGACAATTACAGAAGCTATATTATTTCAGTTGGAAGTTAGAATGTTTGTAGACTCTCTAACCAGTGACCACCTTACTGTACATGAATTACAAGACAGATTCTCCTACAAAAATTTGCATGGTTAAGTATGAGTTTCATTACAGGGAGGTGAATCTTGCTTCAGTAGAGCTTTGGAGGCTATGGAGACAGTTTATTTGAACAGGAATCCCACAGCTAAAGCCATCTTGGAGCTAGTTCATTCTATAGATGATGATCGTATATGTTATGATCATTTTGCATTTAGGACATTTGGGGTAAGTTTCCATTTCTTTACTTAATATGTAGGGTTTCCTTTCCACTAAATTTTTTCTCTTGTCAGCATGGTCGATTTATTTCCTGTATCTTATGTTAATTTACTACCACCTGCTTTAATATTCTATACGTAGAATGTGCAGTTGTTACTCTCCACTGGAAAGTTTTTTGATGAATATTTATATCATTGTTTTGTATAACCATAGGTAAATGGTCATGGAATTGATTCTATGGCTAAGTTTTTCACGGATTTTGGTTATGTCCAACGAGAAGAGTTGAGATTTCCCGCAAAGAAGTTGAAAGCTTTTTGGTTTTCTCCCCCCAACATACCACATTCTGATGCTAGCACGAGTTCCTTAGGGCCCTTACCAAGGATATTTATATCAGAACTTCTTGTGGATCAAATGAGCCCAGAAGCTCAGGTTTGTTGTACAGATGTTTCTTTTTCTGCCTGATGCTCAGCTAAGAACTCTTTCTTAGAGTAAATAGAATAAGATTGATACATGAATAAAAATGGAAAACTTAATGTTTCAGTTTTCACTTGGATTATTTATGTTATAATTATGTGTTAACAGGCTTCTTGTTAGTTATGTCTATTCGAAGGTCAAGGTGATAGAAGTTCTTCGGAAAATTTATCCTTGTTGAGGCTGTTTTGGGATGAAAATTGGATAAGAAGGTTTGAAATTAATGAAGTAGGAATTTCCAGAAATGTTTGATTGTCTAATGGTTGGCCAAATAATTTTAATTTTTAAACATATATGTTTGTGAAAATAAGATTCACTTTGTTTTGGAAGTAACAACTTGATTACATTGCATTGTTAAATCATGAATGTTCCTTAAAAGGGAGAGGTTTTTCATTTTTCGTGAAGAATATCAAGACTTCTGTGAAAATTCTTTTTCATTTCTGTGAAGCTTAATCGAAACTGCGTACAATCAAAGCAAGCATCAGCTCTTGGCTTTGTGGCATATTGTGATCTATGCCTATCTGACTATCTCCATATAATCTTTACTCTTAATCTCCTGGTTGACTGCAACGGGATTTGCTGTTTAATATTCATTACTTTTTTTGGTTGTTTACCGCTTGTTCTTCTTGCATGCAGATAATAATTAGAAAATATACTGAGCTATCAGGCAATGGAAATAATTATGCAGCCTTGGCCAGTGCACTGGGAACTTTGACTTGGAAGAAACCCTCTTTTACTGAATTCCAACAGTTGGCTCGGTATATAATATCTTTCTGTCTGGATCTGGTCAAATCTCTGTTGGATAGAAATATAGACCAAAATTCAAATTTACATTGTTTAGATTCTTGGTTTACTTGGTAGTATTTTCAGTAGGCATGTCATTCTTCAGGTTTCTTCAGACGCTACGAGTTCTGTTCATTCTCCAATGAACCATATTTCGCACTCAAATTGGGTAACTTGTAAATTGTAGGGAAAGCGAATATGCTGCCTGGACTCTCGTCAATGGATATGCATTAAATCATGTCACTATATCCACCCATCGGCTGAAATCTCATTTACGAAAGATTGGAAATCTTAATCAGTTCATTGAGCAGAATGGTTTTAAGTTAAACTCTGAAGGGGGTGTTCTAAAGGGTCAGTGACAAGTTACTTTCTATTACCTGATATTCAGTTTAGTTTTTCTAACAGGAACATACTTTTTGTGCTGGTTGCTAGACGTGTTTTCATTTTCTTGCACTTTTGGCACATGCAACTTGTTCTTAAGTGATGTCTCTGGTTTCTCTGCTGTTTCTCTAAATATGTGCAGGCAGTATTTTGTGAGTATGTTTAATTCTTTCAAAAGTAGGGTGCATATACCTTATTACTCTTTCTTTTCCTTACAGTGAGCCCAGATGGTCTCTTGTTGCAGAGTTCAACAGTAGCAGATTCAACTTCCTTCCAGTTTTCTGATGGAACCGTAGAATCTGTCTCGCGTTGTTACATCGAGTTTGCAGAGCGCCTTGTACTGCCTGAATTTAAAAATATACCGGAAAATGAGGTTTGCATCCCTAAACTGAATATTTTTACCGGAGAAATGCTATGGTTACCGGGTCAACCCCCCTGACCGGCCCCTCACAATAGTGGGCCCCCCACTATTGTGAGGGGCCTCCCCCCCCCCCCCCCCGGTACAATTAGCATTTCTCTTTTTACCGTTCTCTGGATTATTTTGTGTGTTCTCCATCAAGGCAGATAACTACATTTAACGTCAATAGTTGTAATATGAAACATTTTTCTCTTTAAATGCATGCTAAACTACGTATTTGTCAGCAAAAGGTTCATCCTTTGACGTGTTTTGCGAAGAGAAGCAAACTCACACCTCGTGGGAATTTAACATGCGGGCCAAATACATTAAAACAATTGACATGTCTGTTTTCTAACCTTTACCTTATGCCTGAATTGCCTAGGTTAAAGAGTACCATAGGCGAGATGGATTTGAGGTCGGAAATGCTGACAAGATATTCGAAAGCACATCCAAGGATCAGCTTACCCGGAGGGTTGTATGACAAAGTCGACACCAAGAACGATGACCTTTCGTGGTGGTACAACTCACTCTCCACCTGCCCCACACCCCTGCCACGCTACACTTCATTCCTCTGTAAGAACCTAAATCTTGCGTATATAACATATCACATATAAAGAGCCCAGATGGTCATTGTATCAGTAATAAACAAGCCATTTTCGAATATTACTGTATTCAGAATTTGACCTCGTGCGTTAATCTTTATGTCCAAAGGAAAAGCAATCAGTTTAGGCTACAAATTTCACTTGCAGCCAATGAAAAATCTTATCAATATCGTGCTACTCTACATAGATTCTCATTCACTGCTAGGTAGGTAGACAAACTTAACTCGATTTATCACATATTGATTCCTTGCAAACATCTCCTCGAGGAACCAAAATCTATATGATTAGGCTATATTGAATATAATTGGATTGAATAAGCGATTCTTCAGCAGAAAACTTCAATGTTAAAATCATTACAAGGGTGGCAAGAAGAGTCTATAACCTTTATGGTTTTAACTTCAAGAACTAAAAGCTTTCATTTTAAATTCGTGAACTTCACATGTTATATTCTTCAACTTGCATAAACATACTCCATGAACTTCAGTTCCTGTTTGTCGCATTCTTCTCCTGTGGGGCATTCACCCTGTTAGATTCACAAGAGAATGAGGTGTGTACTCGAGTTCCTTGAACGGTAACCTAAGGACCAGCAACAAATTCTATCCACAACTTGGGCTATACGAAAAAAGAACGGTAAAAAACTTGGAGAAAGGAGTTCCAATCCAGTTCTATGGTTTACCATCTGGCTTTGGTGAATTATTAGCAGACTGCTGGCGTGAAGAAACATGCGAACCATTTGGTATTGAGAGGCTTCTTGGATTCTGCTGTCCGTTTCTCAATAACGATCCTCGAGTCCGAAGCCCATTTTTAGCATTTGGGCTGGGGCCAACACGTTCGGCTTGCATTGTCTGAAAGAAGTACGACGAGCTGGCCATGTCCTTGAGGTTCTGCAAAGGTTTCAAAGCGCTGACAACTTCACTCATCAGAGGCCTGGCTTTGGGATCCCGGCAAAGGCAACGAGCAGCCAATTCTGCAGCTTTTTGGGAACCTTTTATGGAAAAATGACCTTCAAGTCGAGGATCTATCAAACGATAAAATTGTCTCCTGTCACCAAGATGAGGCCTGGCCCACTCCACGAGGTTATGCTCTCCATTAGGCCGGTTCTTGTCCATTGATCTTCTACCCGTAAGCATTTCAAGAAGAACAACACCAAAGCTGTAGACATCACTCTTTGATGAAAGATGCCCTGCAATAGACAAGGATAGGATTCGATCAGAATAAAAGAGGGATATCAAGTAAATCCTGGAGAAATTACCAGAAATACGTGTTTTATGGCCCTCCATGGTAACAAAAAGAGATATTATAGGCCACTGCCACTAGCAAAACATCCATCTTAAATCCATATTTTTGGGTTTGTTCTCGGATCTTAATTTTACAATTCTTATAGAAGAAGAAAAGGATACGAGCAAGATAAAGACACATTTGCTTACCTGTCATGACATATTCTGGGGCTGCATAGCCATATGTTCCCATCACACGCGTGGAAACATGAGTTTTTCCTTCATCCGGAGCATCTTTAGCAAGTCCAAAATCAGAAAGTTTGGCATTATACTCCTGGAAAGATAAAAGTGAAAAGATAGTGCATATATATCAAGAAATAATTTGCTATTTTACAAGATTGTGATTTATGAGGTGTTGGGAATTTACAGCGTCTAATAGGAGGTTAGAGGTCTTAAAATCACGACATATAACTGGCCTTTCTGCTTCCTCGTGAAGAAAAGTTAGACCCTTGGCAGCACCTAGAGCAATTTTCATCCTGATAGACCACGGAAGAGGTAGAGACCCTACAATAACAACCATTAGGATAGCCAAATATTTTAAATTATTAGGAAGGCCCAACAAGAAGAAAGAAAATAAGTTGAGGATGGTTAAATACAATGGTTAAATACAATCCTCACTTTATTGTGGAAATCAGATTTTAGACCACAGAATGCAGACTCCTGATGGAACCAAAACACTTTTGGCATGTTTGGGAGGCCTACTGGACATTATTAAGAAAGGAAAAAAAGCTAAAATCTTGTTTGTTGTACTATCTAGTCTTGTCCAGTGTTGTGTACTAAACAAAACCTTTGTGCTTATATATATATAAGCATTTAACTATATTGTCACTCCAAAACTGCTCCTGGTTTTCCAATTCCATTCCAAGGGGATATCATGTAAAATCACATAAAAGGCAATAGAACATAGTTTTCTCAACAAGGTCTCATAGATAAAAGCTTTAACTACAATATATCAAAGAAATTATGGTGGAAGAAGATTTCGTACATACTTCTAAATAAATGATTCTCTAAGCTTCCTCTAGGCACGAACTCATAAACTAGCAGCCTTTGATCATCTTCAATACAGTAACCAACTAATTTAACCAGATTAGAATGAAGAAGGTCACCCAGATAATTTACTTCAGCCTGCCAAAAAGAATTGCAATTAGAACAATTCAAAAAAAGAAGCCAACTATACATGCAGGAAAGCCACTTTGAGAAACATAAATTGTGAAATCATCGAACCAGCCATTCTTTGTGACCCTGAAGTCCGTCATGATTTAGGGTTTTCACAGCAACGGTAAGTCCTGTCCCCGGTTTCACTGGTGCCGTTCCGTTTTCTTCAATCCACCCTTTAAATACACAACCAAATCCCCCTTCACCAAGAAGAGATTCCGGTCTAAAATTTCTTGTGGCTAACTTAAGGTCATTGAATGTGAATTTTCGAAGCTGAGAAAAAATTTTGAGTTCCTCTTCAAGTTTGGAGCTGGAAGCATGGCTTTCAGTGTTGCTCGTGGTGGTTGAAGAAATTACTGGAGCAACTGGTTGACCTTGGCTAGTATCATTCGTAGATTTACTTTCTGTTAAACAGTCACAATGAGAATTTGAACATGCAAATTGAAGTACCAACATTTAGTCATATTACATCTAAATGAAATCTAAGCCGAATAAGAAACACCCAATGGCCTAGAATTTGCATAATTGATTTTATCCCATTTGAAAAATCAGTAAGAAAATTAATTTACTTCACCAATCAGATAAGTAATAATCCAAATCAACCCTTACTTTGAACAATGATTTGTTTTCACAATTACTGATATGATGCTTCAGCATTTAATTCAAATTCAATCAACCTTTTACTTTCAACACCGATTCTATTATAATTACATGACTGTTTTCTGCCTAGCACCTTCATTAAACATTATCAAACATCAAAAGCAATCCTTATGTAGCCACAAGTTTCAAAAAACCTGAGCTATTTTACTCGAAGGAGTAATCAGTCACAATAAAGCTTCCATCCTAAAAGCCAATTAACAGAAAATAATGTCAGCTTGTTGCTTAAGAATCTAGAATTTCATGCATAAGTTCTCTTAAGCTAATCCCATTCAAGATTATATTAAAATACAATTTAAAATATAGAAATCACATACAATTCCAGCACAGAGATCAAAATTGCAGAGGACAAATCAGATTAAACTGACAACAAAGGAAACAAATAAAAAACTACAATCCAATTTAACTCGGCATAAGACATACTTAAAATTAATTAAAGGATTACCATGAGTGCTGATGCCACTATTTGAGCTATCAACTTTTGATCTTGAAGAAATACAGCTACCAAAATATCTTAACTTAATCCAACACCCAGTTTCCTCCTCAGCATCACCATTCTTCTTCTTCCTCCCCTTCGATTTTCCCACCTCCCAAGACCCTACCTCCAAGCTATCTCCGCCTAATCCCATCTTGAACAAAACCAAATATCAGCAAAGCCCCTAAAAAATAAGGGGAAAAAAAAAAAATCCCAGCTGCCACACCCTTCTATGTAAATAGAATCATCTAGGACATCTCAAATTCATTTCAGAAAATTAGTCAAAGTTAACAAGACAAACTCGTACGCCCAACTAATACTCCCTCTCCTTCAAGACAATTGTTTAGTGAAAAATCCATGAATTGTGAAAAACAGATCAGACCCAGTTCAAAAAACCAGCTAAACAGCCCCCTTTATCCACCTTAAAGAGGACCAAAGATTTCTTCACCCTCCAGGAACCCTCTTTTTGAAAAAAACACAGAAATATTTGAAGAAACAGCTCAGACATAGTTGAAAATATAAGTTGAAGATTACATTAAGAGAGAACAGAACATCTCAGGGATTGCAGATCACGAGATTGAATAAGATAATAACCTGAGTTTCAAAAAGTAACACTGTTACCATGCCACCACCCCCAGAAGTGCCCGGTATCGAAGTCTCTCAACTATGTTTGACCAGTTCAATGTTGAATCATCAAAATTTTGATTATGGCATTTTGAGTCCCACTTTTTAGGTATAATAATTGTATTTTGAAATAATAAATTGATGAAAAATATATTGTTAAAAAATAAAAAAAAAAATTTGAATTTGCGTGTAATGTTATTTTATTGAGAAATATGTAATTTAAAAGAATGGAGAGAAAAATTTATTTTGAAAAAAATTGAAATCAAATAATAGGTATATTTAATTTATTTTTATGTATATTGTATGATTTTAAATTTACAACCTTGCGTAAATCAAGATTTACATAATGGATTATGTAATGTCACATGATACCTTATTGTTTGTCAATTTAAACTACAATCGATTTTTTCATCCAATCTTTTTCCTCCACATCATATTATATAATTCATTATGTACAACTTTTTATGTATAAATAGCAAAATAAAATGTCATGCTGTCCGGAACGAGCACGGGCAGCACTGAACTACCCTTCTAGCATGTTGGGAGTTGAACTAGGCATTTCCACGTTCCTAAATCGAAAATATTTTTAATGGCCAAACTAGAGCGAGAAAATTAAGAACAAGTAATATTTTTAAATTTGAGCAAATTAAGCAACACAATTTATTATTAGATAGACCTTTTTCTCTATTACTATAGTTTTAACAATAATATGTGAGAATTTTATGGAAAACATTTCTTTCGAAAAGTCCCAAGTCCTCTACGACTAGTATTGGAGAGTAAAGATAAAATCTATTTTTTTTTTTTTTTTTATCTAAACCAAACAAGGGCTATGAATAATTTTAGCTTGTTATACTTTGATGAGTACTACGTTTTTCTGATAAATATATTGACCATACCTTGATAATTTATTGTGAAAATACATATTTCCCAATGGATTCAAATATTATTTTTTTGTGGATTATGCTCCTTGTACATCACCCCTTACACAAGGGCTATGAATAATTTTAGCTTGTTATACTTTGATGAGTACTACGCTTTTTTGATAAATATATTGACCATACCATGATAATTTATTGTGAAAATACATATTTCCCAATGGATTCGAATATTATTTTTTTGTGGATTATGCTCCTTGTACATCACCCCTTACACAAGGGCTATGAATAATTTTAGCTTGTTATACTTTGATGAGTACTACGCTTTTCTGATAAATATATTGACCATACCATGATAATTTATTGTGAAAATACATATTTCCCAATGGATTCGAATATTATTTTTTTGTGGATTATGCTCCTTGTACATCACCCCTTACACAAGGGGTGACATAATGGCCAAGTGGCGCATCCTCATTGGAGGGGAGTCAACCCTTGTGTAAGGGGTGATGTACCCATAGCAAGATCGTTTTTTTGTTGGTCATCATTCAATTAAGAATAATGGAATAAATTTAAATCTGAATCAACAAGTCAGAGTACCTGAAGGAAAATGATAGGGCTAGACATGGTCCGATTAGGGTCGGATCTGAAGAGAACCGAATTCAACCAAAATTTTCGAGTATTTAGTAACAAATTTAATTATGGAACCGTTCGAGTTCGATTCGATTCGGTTCCCAAGTTCCGTACAATAATTAATTTTTTCTATATTTACAATAACGCTATATTAATTCAATTATAAGATGTTCAATCTTAACTCTTATAAAATAACGTAGTTCAATTTAGTGATATCTTTTGCACATTTCTTTGTAGAGTTCTTCATATATATAACTGTTAAAATCATAAGAAGATGAAGATAGCAAATTCACAATAACATAACGGCAAAAACGATACTACGGTAGAATAAAAGATTTTTGTAAAATTTAGGTCAATTTAATTAAGTTGAGTCTGGTTGAAAATTGAAAATAGTAAAA
>CAIGRT010117014.1:0-43361 GCA_903798405.1 Fraxinus platypoda | reverse complement strand
CCGACGGTTCCATTCACTCAATACCCGAAAATTTCTGGAACCGAAAAAAACCGAACCGAACCGAACCGAACCGACCCGCGCCCACCCCTACCACAAAGTAACTTGCACAAGATTAAAGTTTTTCTAAGCTGGGTAACAAAGATATTTCTAAATTTTAAGTCTCTACATCCTCGAAATAGAGGACATTCCATCAAAATTCCAAAAACACTCTAGGAGGAAAATTTGATATCACCCATCCCAAATGCTGATAGAGTTTCTTACTAAACAAGTTATAGCACAATACCCTGAACCTAGTGTTAATATACAAAACCCTTTCCAGCTCTCCCCCCATCCCCAAAATAAAAATGACACTCCCCGTGAAGCAAGTGGGAATATTTTTTCCCTACCACCGGAAGATTGATACCCTCGCTCATGAGAAAGAGAATGTACATTATCTCCTCGCAACTTCTGCCGCTGCTTTTCAGGACATGAGGATAAATGGGTACATAAAATTATCGAACAGAGATTAAAACTGTCAATGAGATTATATTCCGATTGGAGTTACCAATTTAGGATGATTGAATACCATTATTGTATATTACCATATTAGGTTATTAGGTTAATTACATACCATATATGTACATATTCAATTTCTATATAATGTGAGAATCCGAGAGGAGAAAGGCATTCAGCCTAAAACTCTTACATGGTATCAGAGCCTACCCGTAAAATCCATAGCTGAATCTTTGATTTTCTGCCTTCTGTGTAGTCGGCGCTTGAATTTCTTGCTCAGGGTATTCAATTGTTTGGTTGTTTCTCGGATTGAGTTGTCTTGGTCGACCGATCGTTGGTCGACGTCTTTGTTGGTGCAGACCGCCGTCTTCGACTTGGCGGTGGTGGTGTTCGATTGTGGAGTGTGCGGGTAGTGACTTCCTCTTCACCGCCGGCGTTTCTGTGAGTGCGATCGACGCGTTTCTGTGGTGTCTTCTCCGACGCGTCGTGTGGAGTCTTGGTTCTGGCCTCTCTGTGGTCTCGCTCTTTTGGGCTAATAGGTGTGGGCTGTGTATTTTAAGGCCCAATTGAAGAGGTTTGTTTGTTTGGGCTGCGTGGGTGGAGTGGGCTTTCACAAATCAAGCCCAATTGCGGTTTCTTTTATTTTTTTTCGGATATTAATTCAGGTGTGTGGGTGCTACTTGTGATTGACATCTTAAGGTTGGTGATTGTTTTACAATCAGGTGGTATGTCGGGTGACACTTTTTGCATTAAATTTACCGGAAAGAATTACCCTATATGGGAATTCCAATTCAAAATGTTCTTAAAAGGGAAGGAGCTTTGGAGCCATATTGATGGGTCATCTACAGTGCCTGAGGATGCTAAAGATCTTAGTGCATGGGAAACTAAAGACGCTTGGATTATTTCTTGGATTTTGGGATCTATGGAAGCGCACACGGTAAATAATTTACGCTCTTTCACTACTGCCGAGGCAATGTGGGACTACTTAAAACGCATCTATTATCAGGACAACAATGCACGACGTTTTCAATTGGAGTTAGAGATTGCCAATTACACTCAAGGGGATCTCACCATTGAGCAGTATTACTCCGGTTTTCTGAGCTTGTGGAGTGAGTACTCCAACATAATTCATGCTAAGGTTCCTACATCGGCTCTCCAGGAGGTTCACGAGGTTAGTAAGCGGGATCAGTTTCTTATGAAATTACGACCTGAATTTGAAGTTGCTCGGGCGAGTTTATTGAATCGCGATCCGGTTCCTTCTTTGGATGTATGTTTGGGTGAACTTCTACGTGAGGAACAACAGCTGGCTACACAAACTACCATAGGAGCTGATCTTTCCTCTAATGTGGTGAACGTTGCCTATGTCGCACAAGGACGGAGAAAAGGTAAACTTCAGTGCTTCTATTGCAAAGGATACGGTCATATTGCTCGCCATTGTCCTCAGAAACTTTGCAAGTACTGCAAGCAATCGGGACATCTCATCAAGGATCGTCCTACACGACCTCAGCAACGCAACGCTCAAGCATTTCAAGTTAATGTGCATGGACCTACTCCCACACTCTCTCCGACAAGTACTAGTCAACCGCTTCTTACCCCAGAAATGGTTCAACAGATGATTTTTTCTGCCTTCTCTGCTTTGGGCTTACAAGGTAAGGGTCAAGTTGTCTCTTCTCCTTGGTTTGTTGATTCGGGGGCGTCAAATCATATGACAGGTAGTTCTAATTCATTGCATAATATCCGATAATATACTGGCACACAGCACATTCAGATTGCTAATGGCAGTACCGTTCCGATTACTGCTGTTGGTGATATTAGGTTTTCTTTTGATAATATTTTTGTATCTCCGGACTTACTTGATTTCGGTTGGCTAATTGGTTGATAATAACTGTGATGTACATTTCTCTCGTGCTGGTTGTCTTGTGCAGGATCAGGGGTTGGGGAAGGTGATCGCGAAGGGGCCTAAAGTCGGAAGATTGTTTCCATTACAATTTAATATTCCTCATGTTTTGTCTTTAGCATGTATTGATGTTGGCCTTAAGTATGAAATTTGGCATAAAAGACTAGGGCATCCGAATACTTTAATTTTGTCTCATTTGTTGAAGTGTGGTTTTTTGGGTAATAAAGATCAGTCTCAGTTTTCACATTTATCTTTCCAATGCGATGCTTTTAAACTTGGGAAAAGTAAGATTCTTCAATTTCCTACTCATGGCAGCCGTGCTAATAAATGTTTTGAGATTATTCATAGTGACATTTGGGGAGTGGCACTCGTTACTTCACATGCCCATTATAAGTATTTTGTGACGTTTATTGATGATTTCAGTCGTTATACTTGGATATACTTTCTCCATTCTAAAAGTGAAGTCGGTACTACACTTCGGACTTTTATCGCTTACATTGAGACAATTTTCTTCCAGTATTCGAATTCTGAGGTCCGACAACGGTGGTGAATATATGTCTCATCAGTGCCAGACACTTTTACAACAGAAGGGTATTCTTTCTCAACGCTCTTGCCCATATACTTCTCAACAGAACGGAGTGGCAGAAAGAAAGAATCGTCACTTGTTAGATGTTGTCAGAGTTTTACTCCTGGAATCTTCGGTTCCGCCCAAATTGTGGGTTGAAGCCCTATCCACAGCTGTACATTTGATTAATCAACTTCCTGCGCAGCATTTGAATTTTGATTCACCTTATTTTCGCTGCATGACACACATCCTAGCTATGACATGTTGCATACTTTTGGTTGTGTGTGTTTTGTTCATTTGCCTTCACATGAACGTCATAAGCTTGCTGCTCAATCCGTACGGTGTGCTTTCATGGGTTACAATAGTGCTTAGAAAAGTTTTTTTTGTTATAATGGTGTTGCTAATCGCTTCCGTATCTCTCGCAATGTGGTTTTCTTTGAGAATCAGTATTACTTTTAGCAACATCTGCCATCTTTTGATTTAGCTCAGCTCATTCGCTTTGAGGATTCTTCTCGTCCTATTGAGCGTTTTAAACCTGGTGTGATATATCAAAGACGACGACCTCCAGCTTCACTGCCCCTTCCCGATCCCAATATCGATCCCCGATCCTATCCTAGACTCTGATACTCTTCGGCGATCCACCCGCATTACTCGCCCTCCTGTTCGGTATGGTTTCTCTGCAACCTTATCTCATATTACAGTTCCTAATTCTTATTCTCAGGCCGTTAATCCAGCCCTGTTGGAACAAGGCCATGCAGGAGGAACTTCAAGCTCTTCAAGAAAATCACACATGGGATATTGTCCCTTGTCCTTCTGGAATTAAGCCTATTGGGTGTAAATGGGTGTACTCTGTTAAGTTCCGCTCTGATGGTTCACTTGACCGCTATAAAGCTCGATTGGTGGCTCTTGGTAATCGTCAAGAATATGGGGTAGATTATGAGGAGACTTTTGCACCTGTTGCCAAAATGACAACCGTTCGCATCGTTCTTGTTATAGCTGCCTCCAAGGGATGGTCTTTACGGCAAATGGATGTTAAGAATGCTTTCTTACATGGTGACATTAAGGAAGAGATTCATATGACGCCACCTGCGGGTCTCTTCTCTTTGCCCTCTTCCGATGTGTGCAAGCTAAAACGCTCACTTTATGGGTTGAAACAAGCCCCCCGCGCCTGGTTTCACAAGTTTCGTTCCACTCTTCTTAGTTTCTCATTTACTCAGAGTCAATATGATTCGTCTCTCTTTATTTCCAACACCGAGGCGGGTATGGTGCTTCTTCTTGTCTACGTGGATGATATAGTTATTACTCTAGATTGATATCTCATCTTCAAGACCGACTAAAGGAATCTTTTCTTATGAAGGATCTGGGGCATTTACAGTATTTCTTAGGTCTTGAGGTGCTTTCGAGTCCAGCCGGGACTTATCTACATCAACATAAGTATACAGATGAGTTGATTATCTTAGCAGGACTTCAGGATGGTAGATATGTTGATACTCCTTTGGAGGTGAATGTGAAATATCGCAAGGAGGAGGGTGATCTTCTTCCTGATCCCTCTTTATATCGTCAATTGGTAGGTAGTTTAAATTATCTCACTATTACACGACCAGATATCTCTTTTGCTGTCCAACAAGTTTGCCAGTTTATGTACGCCCCAAGACACCTTCACTTAGCCGCAGTTCGTCGCATTATTCGATACTTACTGGGTAAACCTCATCGAGGTCTTTTCTTTCCTGCCAATTCTACTCTTGAGCTGGTTGGTTATAGTGATGCTGATTGAGCCGGATGTGCAGATGCTCATCGCTCCATTACCGGATGGTGTATATTTCTTGAGGGTGCGCTCATTTCATGGCGAAGTAAGAAGCAAGATCGTGTCTGTAAATCTTCCACTGAGTCTGAGTATCGTGCTATGTCCTCTGCCTGCTCTGAGATTGTTTGGCTTCGAGGTCTTCTCGCAGAGCTTCGCTGTCCTCAACTTGGGCCTACTCCTCTTTATGCTAACAATACTAGTGTCATTCAGATTGCTGCTAACCCAGTGTTTCATGAAAGCACTAAGCACATTGAAGTGGATTGTCACTCTATATGTGAGGCTTATGATGGTCATCTTATTACTCTTCCCCATGTGACAACAGATGCTCAAACTGCTGATTTGTTCACCAAAGCGATGGCTCGACCACGTCATCAGTTTCTTGTCAACAAATTGATGTTTCTTGATCGTCCAACATCAATTTGAGGGGGGATGTCAACGAGATTATATTCCGATTGTAGTTGCCAATTTAGGACGATTGTATACCATTATTGTACATTACCATATTAGGTTATTAGATTAATTACATACCATATATGTACATATTTCAATTTCTATATAATGTGAGAATCCGAGAGGAGAAAGGCATTCAGCCTAAAACTCTTACAAAAACCACAGAACTGTGTCATCTACAAAGGAAGGTTATAGGAGAGCCAAACCACTAGTAGGTCCTTTGCTAATTTTATCGGAGTTTATTATATTGGTATGCAAGTGCCTATGGCCCAACATTATTTACATAGCAAATATCACGAGGCACGACAAATGCACCCAGCTTTGCCTCTCATCCTTCCAATCTCTGTAGTACGGACATTTCAACTAGAGTAGCGTGTCCATATCCGATACTTCTCGGACACTCTACCATGATCATTTTTCTTTTCTTATTTGAAATATTATATATTTTTAAGTAAAATATATTATTAAATAACAAATATGTACTCATAGTTAAAATATTTCAATAAGAAAAATTAATAACAAGTATAAAACTAAATTTATACTATATAAATGAATAATTTTAAAGAATTTAATCAACGTGTCGTGTCAGTACTTTTTTGAAAAATCGTGTATCGATGTATCCGACACGTATTCATATCGGAGCATCATAGCTTCCAATGATGCAGAGAATAGAGGTGCCTAAAGATAATGTGCATCACTTGATGATAAATAAAACCAACTTTCAAGGCGAATATAGATTATGGACCGCCAACTGTTTTTCTGAAATAACTAATGGATTCCTCCAGAATTTTCATGCTAGCATGATGCATTTAAAAGAAGAAAAAATACATAAATTCTATAACAAGGAAATCAAAATTTTTTAAATGACCAAATACTTCTCAAGGCATGAAACCCTGGTCTATGGTTTCACATGATAGCTTTTCATTTTCCATTTTTCTTTAATCAATTCATACCTCAACGAAAATCATCAAATGTTAAAAGTCCCCACAAGAAACACCACAAAAACTTATTCCGTAGATACCTTTTCAATAGTGAATATCAACTGCTTTCCCATCCCCAAATTTCCAGTTGCCATCCCAACAAACACCCTAAAACTCTTTTAACAGAACTTCGTCCCTGCAATTTAACCTTGAAAATTTAACATCTAACGCTTTATTTTCTTCCGTTTATAGACATGGATAGTGACAAAATTCGCAAACAGAATATGTATTCCTTGATATTATACTTCTTTTCATTTATCCATTATTCACATTTTTATACAACTCTTACCTATATTTCAAGATTACTCTCAAATCTTTTTCATTCAAATACTCTGAACTCATGTAATATCCATGTTCCTGTATCTCAAAAAATTCCAGTCCGACTAAGTAAAATTTTAAATAGACATTCCCACATTCAAATTGAAAATAAAAGACATCTATGCATCAAAAACCTATAAACCATAATTCTTAAAAAAGCAAACTCACCAGTATCGCACAGCCTTGCACTGAGAGCACCTCGTAGTGGTGGGACAAAGACAAACGGCACAATAATACCGCTTTTCGAGCCGCAAGGGAGGTGGCAAAGGCGATGACTTGTACTCCTCAACAGCTATAATCTTTGCAATTTCAGCCTCTTCTTCGGAGGCCATAGTCACCAGCCTCAAAATATCCTCCGTTTTAGCCGTCGCATTCTTCCACTTCTGGCAGACTACCAGAAAAAAAATCAGCAAAATCCCAACAATTATAAGCATTTGTTTAACCTATTCAAATTCACTTAACCGGCACCTAGGATCAGAACCGAGCTGAATAAAAACCCTAATAACCAGATTTTCTTTCTATGCATAGAACTGGGTTTTCTACTAATTTCGCATATAGTGGAGGCGACGGCGGTGATACCGGTGGCGGAGGAGGAGGAGGAACAGTAAAATGAGAAATGGAAATTTGAATTTGCCGTCTTGATGGAATTATGTGAGAATTTTCCAGCTTTGGGATTGTGAAAGACATGAGAGAAATGTCCGAGATTGTGATGTGGGGTAAAGTTACCTAAAAAGATAGCGATTTTAAGGGGCTGTTTGGTTTGGTTGTAATTTTGATAATTACTTTTCTTTTTCTTTTTCCCATTATATTTGTTATTCTCTCCTTATATTAATTAAGCGCACTTTAAAATCACATAATAAACTAATTTATTAGTATATATTGATTTTTTTCATAGAAAATATTTGTTTTTAAAATCCATTATGACAACAACAGTCATTTACTTGTCTTCATAGTTTAATATAATTACATTTAAATGGGAGTAAAAATAATTGAAAATAGTTTATAATATTTATAACATGAAACTTCAATTGAAAAGTTGATAATTCTTGAATTCAATTGAAACAAGGTAAATTGGTACAATCAATCCTTATATGTCGCGAGTTCAAAGATGAATACTTCAAACTTTAAACAAGTATTTATCACACTGAATCATAAATTACGTCACCCGACTCCATTCGAATCAAGAACAAATTCTGACTTTTATAGCTAGAGTAAAAAGTAATAAATATGATGTCATATTTAAATTGTTCCAATTTTTTTCTTTCTTTCTTTTTTTTTTTTTGGCTTCCCCCCGCCCCCACCTCATTTGGTAGGATTACTTCTACCAAATGATTAACTGATCAAGGAATATGGTGTAAGATGGGAATATTACATTCTGAAAAATCGTTTTTTTAATGTACATAAAATCCTTTTAAACAAAATAAAAGTTATGTTTGTAACTTAGAAGATTTGAAAAATAATAATATTTAGTGATATTAATAATATATAAAAATGTTAAAAAAAAAAATTTGGCCCGTTTATTATTTCAAGATGATAGTTTCAATATTACACATATCGCCGATTCGCCGTCCATTGTGCAACTAACGGGTCGTACATTTTATGCTCTTTAATGAAATGTATAATCAACTATAAATAGGTTCTTTGAAATATTTTGACTATTGTATACTATGTGGTGGATAATGATATATGGCATGAAGGTTATCACCATGTGCAGTCAATTATTTGGACTATTGATTTATGTTAACACGCGAAAACGAAAACTTTTGAAAACAAATATTGTACGGAAAAAAAAAGAGAGAAAAGTCAAGTCTAAACGTATATGACACGAAAAACAACCTAATTGCTAATTAGGTTGGATAATGGTTAGTTGCGTAGGTCATTGGTGTCTTGCTTTTTTTACCAATTCAATAAAGGTCTCAAATAGCCCGACTAGGCTTGGTTTCATTTAAAGAAAATAATGACATTCTAGGTAGATATATCTTTTCTTCTTCTAGAAAAAAACTAGTATAATTAGATAATAATAAAAAATTATTTTTTTCAGAAAACTAGATCCAAGATCTCTACTAAATCATTGGTTCACGTTATAACAAAATTAATCGCACAAATGATTGCTGAATTACCCCTTAAGCTTTATCAAACTTGAATCGCGAATCAAACTTGAATCGCGAATCCTAGTCAGCACAACAATCACTCCAAACATGTCAACGAATCTTGAATATTGATCTTCAATGTTCAAGCTTCCAACCCTTAGATCTTCTTTCGTATTCTTCATAAGTCTAAAAGTGCAGTTGAAGAGTAGACACCTGAAGAACAAATCAAGAACTCCAAAGTTATGGAGCACATCAAGAAATACTAGAGACGGATTGGCTCTCATTCTATATGGGCTGCCACAACAAATGTTGTAATCATCCATTGGCCGTCCCTAGCCCTTTATTTACCTATTGAACAAGATGACGAATTACGAACTCAAATGTGTGCTCACTACGTTGATCCATACGAGTTCCCAACATACCGATATGATGATCGTGACCGAATGATCTCATTCTTTGGGCCCTGTCTGGTGAAGCTTTTCCTTCCAATTGTAATTGGTTTTGTGACCGTTGCAGCCGACTTTGTTGACAATTATCTCACATACATGGGCCCACATTCCTTGTATAACGACTACTTTTTCACTATTTATTCACTTTTAATTAGCTCCAGACGGGCTCTTGATATATCAAAAAACATCAAGTTCATGAATAACAACAATTATCCCATAATGGATTAGGTATCCATAAGATAATTACGTGTGATTAATTTCTTTAACATGTATTAGCTCGTGTTTGCTTCAGTTAAAAATAAGATTTTTAGTTGATTTTGACAAAAGCTGATAAAATACGTGGTTGAAAAATTAATAAAAAAATTATTTCATGAAATGTATAATTAAAAATAAATTTCAAAAAAATAAAATTGAATTTTTAAAAATGGATTTCAAACAAAAGCTTAAATTTACTCGAGTTTCTAATCTCCATTCAAATTAGCTTTTGCTAATGTAAAAGTTTAACCAATTATTGACGACGTTCCCATGTATCTCCTCGACCCCTTTTTCCTTTATCAACAGTATCTAAAAGAATAAATAGTTTCTTAAAATATTGTCAAAAGTATGTAGGGTAGAGTTTTTAGACTCTTTAGAATTTATTTATTTTTCTTGAAACTTGAAATCATTTTTTCTGATCGACCTAAAATTGAGGACCCCATTCTGATACAGATTGACCCCTAGGAGGGTGTTTGGTATGGATTAAAATTAGATTTTTAGTAGATTTTGATAGAAATTTTTAAAATGTGTGGTTGAAAAGTTGTGAGACCCATGAAAGATGTGGTTAATATTGATTATTTGATTTTGACTTAGATTAAAATGAGATTTTAATCCAGACCGAACGGGGGCTAGATGTACATTGACTTTTACATGTTGAGATGCTCGATCCTATTTATAGTTCATTCTAATCTGCTTTGCAATATCATTTACCAATGGAAAAATTAAGCAACTAAGCCATAAATAGAGGATCATATTTAAAAAATCAGGTAAATATTTCAAAAAGAATAAAGCTATATGTATAAATTCGAGATGATCCTCATATGAGGTGATATTAAATGATAAAGCTAATTAAATGGATCATCAATTTGTACATATATCGTTGTTCTTTCAAAAATCGGATGTATCTTAAAATATGTTATTTTTGGCAATGTTACAATGTATATAATTTTTCTTTAATTTTTAATGTCAATGTTATATTTCATTCTTTTGTATCTTGCAATTTTATTTTATTTTTGTAATTTTTGATGTGTATGTAACTACATGACATTTAGAAAACTCCATATTTAGTCAAAGCTCCAATGCTGCCATTTATTTGTTTTCATAATTTCATATTTATCTATATAATTACATGTACATGGGAGTAAAAATAATTGAAAATAGTTTATAATATTTATAACATGAAACTTCAATTTATTTTATATGATGCCAAAAAAAAAATTATTTTATATGAAATTATGAAGTCTCGTTTTAAATTGATTCAAACAGTCAATTTTCTTTAGGGAGAGTTGATGATTGAAATGTTGATAATTCTTGAATTTAATTAAGATAAGGTTAGTTGGTACGATCGGTCCTTATATATCATGAGTTCAAAGATAAATACTTCGAACTTTAAAAAAATATTTATCACTTTGAATCATAAATTACATTATGTGACTCCATTCGAATTAAGAACAATTTTCGATTTTTATAGCAAGAATTTAAGCAATAAATATGATTTCATATTTAATTGTTCCACTTGTTTTTTCCCCCTTTTTTTGTAGAATTTTTCCCCTTGTACAGTCATTAATGGACTTTAAAATGTACAGCCCTGACTGATTAGCGTGGGCCCCACTGATTAATCAATCAGTGGGGCCCACGCTAATCAGTCAGGACTGTACATCTTAGGGCCCCACTGATTAATTAATCAGTGAGGCCCACGCTAATCATTCAGGACTGTACATTTTACAGTCCATTAAGGACTGTACATGCGGCATTTTTCTTTTTTGTAGGTGGGTTGGGAGAGGGTTTGTTAAGCTGATGTAACAAGCAAAGGATTACTTCTACCAATGATTAACTGATCAACGAATATGGTGTAAGATGGGAATATTCCATTCTGAAAATTCATTTTTAATGTACATAGAATCCTTTTAAACAAAATAAAAGTCATGTTTGTAACTTAGAAGATTTGAAAAAAAAAAAAAAACTTATACTTCATGATATTAATAATGTATAGAAAAATGTTAAAAAAATATTTGTGACCGTTTATTATTTCAAGATGATATTTTCAATATGACACATAACGCTGTCCACTGCACAACTAATGAGTTGTACATTTTATGCTCTTGAATGAAATGTCTAATCAACTGTAAATAGGTTCTTTGAAATATTTTGACTATTGTATAGTATGTGGTGGATAATGATATATTGCATGAAGGTAGTCACCATGTAAAGTCAATTATTTGGACCAATGATTTATGTTAACACGCGAAAACGAAAACTTTTGTGAACAAATATTGGACGGTGAAAAAAAAGTCAAAGTCTAAAAGCACATGGCACGAAAATCAAATCCAATTTACAAAAAACCAACCTAATTGCTAATTAGGTTGGACAATGGTTAGCCATGTTTGACACACATTTTTTTTAAAAATACATTCTTTCAAAATTCATTTTTAACCACACATTTTTTAATAAAATAATATTTTCAATCACATCAGTAACTTTTCCTTACTTTTTAACCACATATTTCTCATCATATTACCATTTAAAATACATTATTATTTCAATAATATCCATCAAACACCTCCTTAGAGAGATGCTACCTAAACATGGGCTACCGACAGGAAAATAAACAGGGGCTGAGGTGGAATAAATGTGTCAAATAGCCCGACTAGGCTTGGTTCATTTAAAAAACTATTGACATTCTAGGTAGAGTTATCTTTAGGATAATTGCAACAACGGTCCCAAACCTTTCAATTTTTTGCAGATTTATCTTAACCTTTTATTTTGGCGGCTGCAGTCCCCAAACCTTTCACTTTAACGACAGTTGGAGTCCATTGAATAAATTCCATCCAACACTCTGTCAGTCAACCTGAACTAAAATGTTTGACTCAACTTGACAAATTAAATGAGGGGTAAAATAGTATATTTACAATTTCTGTAATAAAACAATTAACAAAAACAAAAGTACTGTTCATATTCTCCAAAGACCCCATCCCCACCCCCTTGCCTAAAATCAAAAATCAGGAAACTCGGTCACTATCGCCACCGCCATTCAACTGCCCACCACCGCCACCGTAAACCACCATCACCGCGTACCTAAATCTCAAATAACAATACAAATCTGGATAGGACCAAATTGTAGATCTACAAAAGCCAGCTCTATCTCATAAATCATGAAAAAGATTAACCGATGTTAACAATATGAGATTACCAATTAGACAAACGAGGTTCATCCAATTCTTGTATCGATTATTGATCTACTGTTTGTTCTTGTTGTAACTTGTAAGGCAAATATTAGAGAAAAAATTTTAGAAATTTATAATACCAAAAGGGCAGGTGGTACTGGCATAATTGGAATAGAATTATTGAGAAAATGATGATGATTGTATCAAGCAGATGAAGAGGTTTGAAGAGAATCGGTGTCTTGAGATACATGTACTTTTCTATGGATAACTTGTGGGGATTCTAAACAAAATTTTCAGAACATGCAAGAGGGTCTTAATATTATTAAATTTATTTTGGCTTCAAAGTTTGAAATTAACTTTTAGATTCCTTCATCGATGTCGTGTGGGCGGGCGATAGCAATGGCGACAACTGGGTTTGGAGAAGATGAACAATACTTTTGTTTTTGTTAATTGTTTTATTATAGAAATTGTAAATATACCATTTTACCCTCATTTAATTTGTCAAGTTGAGTCAAACATTTTATTTCAGATTGACTAACGGAGTATTGGATGGAATGTGTTCAATGGACTCCAACTGCCATTAAAGTGAAAGGTTTGGGACCGCATCCACCAAAATAAAAGGTTAAGGTATAGTCTGCAAAAAATTGAAAGGTTTGGGACCGCTGCTGCAATTATCCCTATATCTTTTCTGCTTCTAGAAAAAAACTAATATAATTAGTTAATTAAAAAATTTATTTTTTCAAAAAAATTTACCCAAGATCTCTACTAAATAATTGATTCACGTTATAACAAAATTAATCACACTAATGATTGTTGAGTTACCCCATAAAACGTTATCAAACTTGAATCTCAAATTATAATCAGGACAACAATTACTCCAAAAACATTATTGACAATATCTTCGAGAGACTTTCAATTTATAAGGAGTATTTTTAAATTTAAAGAGTAATTTTTGTTATATATTCCAACAATTTTTCTATTTTGAATCTTTTTTTTTTTCAATGAACATTTATTGAATTTTCCTTATCTCTTATTTAACATGATAGTTTTATATAATAATGACTAATAAATTCAAATGTGATTTGAATAATTTAAATTATATAGTATTGAAATTTGTAATTTATTAAATGCAATCATTGTTAATTAAGAATAAATAGTGAGTTTGACTCTCTAAATTTGGAAATGCAAACATATTCTCTATTTACACCATACTTGATACTCATTCTTCTAAAATACATTTTTCTTTCTCTTATTTTCAATTACACATTTTTCAATAAAATAATGTTACACGCAAATCCAAAACTTTCCTTATTTTTTAACCATATATTTTCCATAAAAACACTATTTAAAATGCATTCTTGAGAGAATAATGTGGCCCAAACAGCGTGTTTAAAAAAATTAAAATAGAGAGTTTCTTGAATGTTATTTTTAAGCACCGACTCTTTAAAATAAATAGCATTTTGTGTTTAGAGCATTTTGAAGATACTCTGAATCTTGAATATTGAAACTTGTCATATTTTTCAGAAGTCTAAATTGCAGTTGAAGAGAAGAATCCTCAAGAACAAATTAAGGACTCAAAGATTATGAAACACTAAGAAAAACAAAAAGACTAGTTGTCTCTCTTTCTATATGGGTAGTCACAACCAATGTCGTAAGTATCCATTGGCTGTCCCATAGCCCTCTATTTACCTATCGAACCGGTGATGAAATTTGAACACGAATGCGTGTTTACTACTTTGATTCATATGAGTTCCCAACATTCGAATATGATGATCGTAATCAAATGATCTCATTATTTGGAACATTAAAGAACATCAAGTTCATTAATAACAACAATTATCCCGTAATGGATTTAGGTATCAATAAGATAATTACGTGTGATTAATTTCTTTAGCATGATTCACTATAAATAAATCAACAATTTACTTAGCCCAGTTGAATACACTTCAAGGTATATTAATGTTATTACTCTCCAATAGCCAATTGCCACGATTAGGATGAATTGCGTATTCCAATTGGTAGAATAACTGACCTTCGACTCAGATAAAGTGTCATCTCTATAAGCTGGTCTATGACAAAATTTTCTCAATCTAGATATAATTTAGGGTAATTGCAGCAAAAGCTCCAAACCTTTGAAACACTAGCACACTTTCTTCAAATCTTTGATTTGTTGCAGTCGTCATTTCTAACCTTTCAAACGTTGTAGGTGAGGTCCTTTTGGATGGTTTCCGTAAAAAATGCCGTCAGTTGACCCAAAAAAATTAAAGTTTGACCATTTTTTACCAATTAAATGAGGGTAAAATGGTAACTTTATAATATTACCATATAAAATATAATTCAAAAAATCAAAAAAGGAAAAGGAAAGTAATGTTAAATGAATGTTATATCTACACATTTTATTGACATTTTCATTTCACCCCACATCAAATAGGGATGATCATCAATTTGTACATATAACATTATTCTTTTAAAAATCAGATGTATCTTAAAATATATTATTTTTGACAAGTTACAATGTATATAATTTTTCTGTAATTTTTTTATGTGAGTGTTGTATTTCATTATTTTGTATCTTGCCATATTTTGTGTAATTTTTGATGTATATGTAATTATTCACAATGAAATCTAGAAAACTCAATATTTTGATAAGGTACGATGATTATAACTTACACTCTATGTTAATCATGTTATAGTGTGTAGTTTTTGAAACAATAAGATTCAAAGGTCACGCATATTGTTGCCCCCTATATTCACCATTCGTTGCCAATATTACGCAACCAGAGCACTATCGTTATTATACAAGATATAATAATTTGAAAGGAAGATAATAAAAACAAAAGATAGGAAAAAACAATAGATACATATTGAGAATAGTAAAGTTAAGTATTAAAGATAAAAAGACCGTTAAAGAGTATTTAAAAATTTTTACTTTCTAAATTGCAAAATATGCTCTTTAAAAATAGAAATTTTTTTTAAAGATGTTATGAGCATTTTGACTACCTTTTCAAATGTTGAATAATATTTAGTATGTTAACGATTCAATGAAAGATGCAGCAAAAAGCGTTGCTTGGGCTGAGTACGTGGGGTTTCCCCGTGAGAGTTCGAATCTCTCAGGCGACGTAATTTCATATTTTTTTTCTTAATATTCTGATTCCTGGAACATGAAAAATTTAAAATACGTAGACATTGGCCTCCGTTTTTATATCGTTTAAAAAAAAAAAAAAACACAACATCCAATCATTGTCGGCCACACTACCCTATCACCTCCATCCATGTCCTTGAGCCAGTCCAATGAGCATTATTCCGTTAAAAATTTCTTTTCATTATTTTCCCAATAGTCTGAATTCTGGAGCATGAAAAATTTAAAAATAAGTGGACATTAGCCTCATTTAAAATTTTCTTATCTCATTTATAATTGCCTTGTGCTGTTACATAATGTCAATTTTATCAACTTAGTCCCTATTTGACAACCATTAAAGCAAAATTCTTTTTTTTTTTTATCCTTAAATCTTTTTCAACAAAACATTCTCGTAATAAAATATTTTACATGTAAATTCAAAATTTTTTCTTACTTTTTAACCATACGTTCTTCAAAATCAACTCTTTAAAAAAAAAAAAAAAAAATTCCATTTTAATGATTGTCAAACGGGCTTTCTAAGAAAATAGTTAATTTTTGTACCTATTGTACAGTAAATAAAACTTTAAAATTTTAACAATTTCTTTGTTTTCCAATCTTTTAAAGGGACAATATAAAGATCTTTCCATCTTATACTCGATCATTAAACTTTACTACGATGACGATATTGTAGGTGAAGTCATGGGGACAAGGACGAAGCCAGTTGGGGACATTGGTCCCCCCCCCCCCCCCCCCCGTCGTCCCTGAACCCCTAACCCACGATTTTCTGATTTTTAAATACTTTCTGAACCCTGAAAATATAATATAAATCATTAGATTATTGATGATAAAGTGGCTGCAATCTGGTGATAAAAATATTTGATTTGTTTTGGTATTGGAGATTGAGTTTGAATCCTAGCAACTATATTCAGTTTTAATCTGCTATATCTTAGCTATTCTTAGCTATTATTCAGTAAGTTATTGTCTACACGGTAAACTGCATATTCGGTATGTTAGTTGCATATACGGTATGCTAGTTGTATATCCGGTATGTGTTATAAATCCGGTATTCATTCACGAATATTTTATCTAACAGATATAACTTTTTATTATCTTGTCGAGATAAAGTGTCCTATCTTATCTAATTGAGATATTTTACGATAGAGCTCTTATATTTTGAGATTCGATTTCAACAATTTTTATTCTCATCAAATGTAATATATATAAATATGTGTTCTTTAGACATTATATATAAATATAAAAAATGAATAGTTGATATATATTTTATTCTCTTTTAGAAAGATATCGTTACAATTTGGAGTTTTGTTATCTTTCCAGCACTAAAATTAGTGGAATAACATTATTGAACGACACATCACGTGTACTCAATTTTTATACATAAAAAAAAACATAGTAATACAAATCGATATCATGAGCATTCACCAATGTAATTACCGCTGGAATAAACACATCACTTTAATACAAGTTTGATGTGGTCAGTGATTGACATTTAAAATTATTTGTGATTTATGCAGAATTACAAATTTAACATGAGCCTAAATTTTACTACTAAATACATTTTAACATTAATTTTGATTCAAGACTCAAATATTGATCAATGTGAAATAAACTAGAAGTTTAATGACTAATTTGAACAAATTTTAGTTATCAACATAAAGCAAGATTTTAATTTGAATAACTAATTTAAAACAAACTAAAATCGAGTGGCCTTCTCGTCTATAATATAGTTATCAAAAATGAATAGTTCTTTACCAAATTTCTTCATAGAACGAGGAGGAAACAAATCAAAGAAGGGTTAAAGTAATATTTTATTATAACAAAACCCAAAATAAAATTTGATACAAAATATTATTCACCCACCATGAAATGAAGTGTTCATGGAAAATAGTACATGCAATAAATTAATAACACAAAGTAAAAAACATAATGACAGTTAAATTAAACCCTGTTTGATGGCCATTATTTTGAGAAAATGAAGTTTTGAATAGTAATTTTTTTTGGAGAATGTGTGATTAAAAAGTAAGAAAAAGTTTAGGATTTACGTGTAAAATATTTTATTGTGTAAATGTGGATGAAAATGAGTATGAAAATTAAATAATTTTAAAATAATGATTGTCAAACAGGGGCTAACTACATCATAAATGCTAACACTTTTGGTTTCTTGTCAAAAAATGCTGAAGCATATTTTAGTTCTCTTCCTTGCTTGGAAGAAGGGTATGCTCTAGAAATATGATTATATATTAATTCAATTCTTTTGATGCATTGATTCGATAAATTCGACTTAATTTGTATTTGTATAGTTTTCAATTCGAAAGTAGCATTGAACTTAGATCAATTCTATTTCGAGTTATTAAAATTACATTAGAATATGACAAGATGCTTGAAACTTTATAATCATCTAAAAGTTAGATAATATCAAAATAGTGTGAATGCATACTCATTTTAATCTATATCCCTCATTAATGTGAATTTTATCAGTTCACTTGTGAAGGTTATCTTATTGATATAGTTTCTTATTATCTCATTGAGATAAATAGTCCTATCTTATTTATCTTATTGATATAGTATAGGACATGCGTTATCAATGTGATTACTTAAGTTAGCTACAGACCAGAAACTAAAAGTTAAATGTGATTTACATAATTACAATTGTATGAAAAGTTGGAACGCTCTTTATCATGATAATCATCACTTGAATGACATTTTATATCCCGTTTTATAATATATCGTTTAAAAACTCATATAAATACGAAATGATATCATGAACATTCACGGTATGATCATTAGCACTTTAATATTGCGTTTCTTTGCAAGATACTTTCAATTTAATGAAACAATTTGTGTGGCCAATAATTGAGTTCTCACACAAAACCGTAGAAAATTGTTTCATTTTTATGAATTTAACATGATTCAAGAACAAACTATAACAAAATAAGGGACCTTTTGAGGCCTAACAAGCTTCGAAAATAGAAAGCAAAAGGACAAGAAAACAAATGAAGTGAGATCAACCAAAAGGATATAAGGGCGAGTTTTCCAATTTCTAATAAACTATAATGGGTAGTGGCGAACCCAGCACTCGGCCGGGGGGGCGGCCGCCCGTGCTGGGCTGCATCGGAAGATTTTTTGGGAAGAAGACGGCGAATGGGCGACGGAGCTGGTTCATCTTCTTCCTTGCTGTTTCTTTCTTCTTCTTTTTTTGTTTTGTAATGAGACTGGGCCGTTGCTGCCCAGCCCAACCCAGCTCCTTTTTTTTAATTGTTTTGACTGGTTGGGCCATTTGTTTTGCAGTCCAATATTTAATTATAGATAGGCCGAGCCCAGTCCAGCTCTTTTCTTTTTCTTTTTTTTTTGTAACTGGGTTGGACCATTTCTTCGGCCCAATAGTCCAATACTTATTATATGGGCCCAGGACATAAACAAACTTCATTTTTCATTCTTCAACCAAACCAACGCCGAAAAATAAAGAAAGAAATATTCTAAACTTATTAGTACATATGTATTCTTCCTAAAATATATTGAATTAAATAATTTTCACTAAAACGATAGTTTCACAAATTTAAAAATTGTAAAGATTTTTGAACTCTTTGAACCGTTTTCAATTTTCATTTTTTTATTCATCTAATTTTATTGCCAAATATTAGAATATTTTCATATTTCTTGATCTTATGCTGTAAATAATAATTACACATTTTAAATTTTCTTTTGATGAATTTGACGCGATGATCAATTATTTTTATTAGCATTTATACATGTAAATATTATTATCGTCGTCATAGTCGTTGTAGCTTTTCTTCAATAATTATTCTCACAGTCGTCATTATATTGTTATAAACAAATTGCCGCCAACCGACCAAGTTTTTTCTTTAATCCAACTCCTAAAAAAGGACCTAAATCAAGGTCATTTTGTTCACTTATTAAGCTTATCTCTACTAATGTTTTTATATAATCAATTATTTGTAGATGGATTTGGAATTGGAATTTGAATTGGATTTAGGGTTTGGAATTTGGGGAATTTGAACCGTGGATTTGGAATTTAATTTATGAATGTTGGCACTTTTCAATTCTACATTACCAACAAAATATAATGACACTACATTTAAATATGTAAAACTACCTCGCTCTTACGATTGCTGATTGTCGACGTTGACTGGTCAACGTCCGCCATGGCTGAGTTTCGATGTTGGGTCCACCACTGATAATGGGCAAAGTGAAATGAAAAAGAATATACCCTTCATTATATCTATAAGTAAATAAACTAGTAGATATAGACGTCCAGCCAATAGGGGGCGCCACATGCACCCCTGGAGAGACAAAGTGCATTCCTCTCCATGTTGTCACGTCCAATGCATCAATGATCTCTTAGAGACCAACTTGCTACTGAAGCAATAGATCAAGTGATATCTAAATAATGATTTGATTGAATTTTCAAAAATTAATCTTGCAACTATAATGAAATGTTACAATTCAATTTGTGCTACTTTAGATGTAATAGTCCGTCAATTTATCCATCGATACTCTCTTAAGACTTTTGAATTGATTATAGCAAACCATCATTTTATCCAAATGGTTGACAAATTGTCACTAAACGACAATGCCATCTCTTGCGCGCGGTCAATAATAAGCACATTGCGCCAGTGCACAAAGTGCATTCCTCTCCATGTTGTCCTGGCCAACGCTTGTTGTGATCAAAGATCTCCTAGAGACCAACTTGCTACCGAAGCAATAGATCAAGGATTGATAATACGATTTTCCTTTTCTCATTTCCAAAATATATTGCAAATTCTGTTTGTGTTTTTTAGATTCTTTTTCCTTTTATATTTTTATTTTCTTCTGGAGTACTCCATCCTCAATCTCCCTTGGATCATGAAGAAGCCCATTAACGGGGAAAACAAAAGCAAAAACTCCCCTTTACCCTACAAAGAGATGTTGATTTGCTCCTCTCTCTCTCTCTCTCTCTCTCTCTCTATATATATATATATATATATATATATATAATCGTATATACACACTCAGAAAAAGAAGAAGAATAGGAAATACAAGGAAAAATTCTCTCTCTCTCTCTAAAATTCTCTTTCTCTCTCTAGAACCTCCATCAGTCATCATACTGTAGGTTCATATATAGGAAGAACTCATTATACCAAGTTACCAACTTGACATGCTAAAATCTTTTCTTAAGGAAAATCCCATTAAAAATCTACTCTTTATGCGATTTTCCAATGTCTGATGTTAAGAGTTTTGATTATGCAGCATCAAATATGCTATGTACAGAAGGAACCAAAAGTTTGTGCTTTGATGATGATGATGATCTTGTCAATGGCCAAAGCTATGAAATCAAGAATGATGAAGGCTTGAGTTTTAGAAATGAAGGATCAGATTCAGAGCCGTTAATTAATTTTCCATGTTTGAGCGAAGAGAACTTTGGTTTAATGCTAGAGAGAGAAAAGGGGTTCTTGCCTAAAGATGATTATCTCAAGCGATTGAGAAATGGGGACTTGAATTTGAGTGTGAGAACAGAGGCTCTTGATTGGATTTCTAAGGTGATATAAATTACAATTTTGTTGGGTTTTTGCTTTATTTTCATTTACAACTTTTTTTGCCCCATTTAATAAATTGATTTCACCAACTTTTCTATTATTATAATTTGTTTTGTACTAGTTTATCTACATTTTTATAAATTTTCGGCTATATTGCATTTTCTGGATTTCCTCTTTCATTCCCATAGAGTTTCAAGAAATGGGATTTTTCTCTCATTAATGAGTTTTCATTAATTATGGATTGAATAATTGGATACTCTTTGGATTAATGGCATTTATGAACCATTTATGTAATAGTTTCTTGGGTATTGACATTGACACTGAAATGTAATTATCTTATATGCTCTTGAAGTTTATTGTTCTGGGGATTAAGCAAACTGTACTACTCTGTCTCTTAGTTGCAAATGCATCAGAATTCTTTATAGCTGTGAGAGAATCTTCAAATCCTGCTGCTTCATTACGACACTCCTACAAAAGGGGGGGGGGGGGGGGGGGGGGGGGGGGGGGGGGGGGGGGGGGGGGGGGGGGGGGGGGGGGGGGGGGGGGGGGGGGGGGGGGGGGGGGGGGGGGGGGTTCAATCATAGTGCTGCCTTAAACGTGGGCTATTTTTTAAGTCTGTCCCCAGCCAAAGTCGGAGGATTCAGCGCCTTAGGGCCTCTGTTGGGCAATCCCAATGGAGCAATAGAGTTATGCTTTTATAGGTTTATTGCTAGCCTAAGTCACGAAGCAGCAGGTTCTCGAGATTCTAGCACATTTTTGCCATTGTGCGCTTTTTGACATCCATAATAGCCATGTTGATTCCTAATTTCAGTCAATTGCATTTTTGTTCTTTACAGGCTCATGCTAACCACAGTTTTGGAGCATTGTGTTTGTGTTTGTCTATGAATTACTTTGATCGATTTCTATCAGTCTACGACCTGCCTGTAAGTTCATTGTACAATCCAATTGATCTGTTTGTTTGAAATGTGACTTTGTTTTATTGTGTGATTAATGATTATCTTTTCACATTCTTCATCAATTTTTCCTTTGCATGAATAGCAAGGTAAACCATGGGTTGTTCATTTGATAGCGGTTTCATGTTTGTCACTAGCTGCCAAAATGGAAGAAATTGAAGTTCCTCTCACTGTCGATTTACAGGTGAATGAGAGGTAAAACAATATGTTATTACTTATGTCCTTTTGATAAGTTTTTTTTGATAATGTGGATTCATCTAACAGGTGGGCCAACCAAAGTTCATGTTTGAAAGTAAAACTGTTCAAAGAATGGAGCTTTTTGTATTGAGCACCTTAAAGTGGAAAATGCAAGCTTATACTCCATGTAGCTTCATCGACTATTTCCTCCATAAGATCAAGAAGGATGAATTCCCACCGATGCATTTGATCCCTAGATCAATTGAAATCATCTTAAGCACAATTAAAGGTACACATCATCAGATACTGATTCAGAGGATTCAAGAGATTGAGTCATGTGGTCGGGACACGACTTGAGAAACCTTTCTTGATGGATATATTATACTACTATGGTTGTAAAATTTGAAGTGTTCGACTCATTGCTTGGCTAACACTATATGCAGGTATTGACTTTTTGGAATTCAGTCCTTCCGAAATAGCTGCAGCAGTAGCAATGTCTGTTTCAGTACAAGCAACGGGCATGAACGAGGCACTGCCCAGTTTAATGGGGGTAGACAAGGTAATTTCTATTAGTACCCCACTGCACTAAAGCTCAAACTCAGTCAATTTATGTAACAAATTTTCATTTTTGTCTCTTTTCTTTTGTGGGGTTTGCAGGAAAAAGTGATCAAATGCCTTAAATTGATCCAAAATTTGACAAACATTAATGGGACAACTCCAAATGGGGTGCCCCAAACTCCAAATGGGGTGTTGGGAGGCTGCATGCTTGGGCAGTGATGGAAGACCAGTTGAGTCATGCCCAAATTCTTCACACTATCCAAATACTAAAAGAACAAAACTGGACTAAACACCATTCGAAGACGACTTGAAGTCATGAAATGTGAATATTTGCTGTCAAAAGTCAGAAATTTGGTTGATGGGAGCTTTGATGTGGTATAGAAAAGGTGTCCTTTGATAGCATAGCATGAGAAAATGTTGAGAGCTCTCATGTTTGAGGCTTGAAAAGGAATTGTTTCTAGCTGTCTATACCCATATAGTAATAGAATTTGGGAGAAGACTGGTAAGGAGAGAAACAAAGGAAAAAGGCATGGAATTATTTAGTAGAATTGAGTATTTGTTCTATTTATTAGCATGTGTTGTTTTTCATAAATTTCTCAAAAATGGTTATTTTTAAATAATTAGCAGGCTTATCTTTTTTCATGGATTATGTGTATCTTGTTAGTGTGTAGACACACTTGTACGTAAACGTAGATTCAACGGTTAGTGAAAGTTGTTCACTTATAAAATCATTGGGTGGCTTTTTGTCATATTTCTATAGCGTTGTCGTTGAAATATTCGTAGAACAAACTCGATTTGTTCAGTTGGCTCTGACGATCAAGTTAGTTTTTATTTATTTCTATGAAATAAAATTAAATAGAATAACAACTTAAATTGTCTCAAACATGGATGGAGTGATCTTGGGGTTGGGACTTTGTCGACTGTTCAAAGTAGTTTGCATACTTCGCTAGCTCGGCGTTCTAGGGTCGATCTCCATCTGTACGGCACAACCCACCTTATGAAGTCAATCTTCTAGAATGCCCTGGTCTGCTCATTGTGCTTGACCACGAGTGGGCCTAATCTTTGGCCAAGCTATTATTTCGTCTCTAACAATGACTTGACTTGTTACTTTAAACCTCGTTTCGTGTTATGTCGGGTATAAAAATAGTCAACAAACGGTGAAAAGTGGATAATACGATCAGCACCATTGAAAAAGATAGTGTAAAGTTTCATTCCAATTTCCAAATGGGCACTAAAATTGACAACATGCTTATATTTCTTCAATCATAATTTTTGTTACAATAATATTAAGAGTGTGTTTGGTAGGGATTTTTGGGGGAAGAATTGATTTTTGAATAGTGATATGATGGGAAATGTGTGGTTGAAAAAGAAGAAAAACGTATTGATGTGATGAAAAATATTATTTTATTGAAGAATGTGTGGTTGAAAATGAGAATTGATTTACTGTAGAAAATGAGAATCTGTACCAAACAGGCTTTAAATGTACATTCATTAGATTATATTCTCAATGGCATGTCTTTTGTTTTTAAAGAATTCTGGACGAGAAAAGTGTTTTTTTTTTAAAAAAAACTGTTCAATGGTATATTGTCACGTTGCACAATGTAAATAAAGATGTAAGAGATGATATACATGTAGCATGATTGTTTTTGTTAATGATAACTTTTCATGCTATAATTTAGCTTGTGGGCCTGGCGTAATGGGCCCATGACAGGCCCACTTCCCTTTTGGTTTTGACTGGTCAACATCACAATCAGGTGTGGGGAACCAAGATTGATGTTGGAATCTGTCATGCGAGAAATTTGCACTGTAAGTCCTTAATCTATATTAATAGTAGCAACTTAATCAAAAGTATATTTATCTATCGAGCCATGAGTAGATCAACAACTATTCCACCTCTCAACTTTATAAAAGAAACATTTATAATTCATAACCATTCAATTTAGTTATATTTGTGATTTCTCTCATATTTTTTGATATACGAAAAATAAAGAAAATTGGAAAAAAAACATGCAAAAGAGTGACAGTCTTATTAAAGAGAATCGGGGTTAGCCCCGCCCCTCCCCTCCCACCGCCACTTGATACCACCCTCTCTCCCACGGCTAGTATTGTCACGACTTTCTCCTTCACCCTCACCTTCGATCTTCATCGTCCAATACAAACTTGTCTTGTGAACCTTTTTATTTTACGTAATACTTAGCTACTCTTTGGTACCGTTAAAAAAATTGATTAAAATCTAGATCAAAGTCAACAATTAATTTTAACCACATATTTCATAGGATTCACAATTTTTCAACAACACATTTTATCAACTTTTATCAAAATCTGCTAAAATTATAATTTTAATCTCTACCAAACAGAGGTTTAGTATGCATTCAATTTGAATCATGTTAACCACGACATGAATGTGGTAACTGTATCGTATTATTGTCTGATGTACTTAAATATAAATTGTTAGAGGAGCATAGAAGTAAATAGAGAAATAATCAAATATATTCTTTCATCAAAACATGCAATCTGTACGGCTTTCAATTGTTTGTAGTACTCTTGTCCTTGCCAAGGTTGATGGAAACCATTATTTAAACTTAAAAAAGAAATAAGTACAACAGAAAAAAAAAAAAAATCACCCTAGCTCAAACCCAACTCACAAACATAGCTTAATTTCTCTGCCCCGAAGAAAATATTATTGATTTGTAGTATTTTTTATTTTGAGAATTATATTTTTGTTAGAAAATTGAAAAATATGTATGGAAGTCCTATATATTTTCAAGGTATACGTTATTTTATTTATTTATTGATCTAAAACAATTAAAATAATATAAAAATAAAAAGAACTTATTACGGCTAGGCTTCGGCTACGCAAAACCTAGACACGTAAGACTTGAGGCTTGACCTCCATTCATTGCCACATTTATTTCGAAAATGATATTTAATAAATTAGACTAGACAAGACTCGAGAGTATGTATATGATGAAATTTATGAGTTATCTTTGTGCAGTCACATCAAGTACAAAAAAATTTATTGGTTTTCTTGTTTAATCCCGTTGAACTGAACGTACCAAAGAAAATATTGTCTTAGCAATCACTGTTTACATCGATAAGTAGCTAGTATCCTAATTATAACCTTACATTAATCATGTTTAGAAAACAAAATCCAAGAACCCTAAATTACAGAAAAGAATTCTTCACTTTAAGCAGAAAGTCAACTTCCAACTACTTTTTACTGTCATTTAACAAGTTTATTACTGTTATGCCACACCGGATTTGGCGTCGGTAATGCTGTACACCTCAAAAAGACATTGGCAAGAAGTATTTGCTATATTATTTCTTCAACGAAAACGAGCTGTCAATAGGCTTAACCAGCATTCTTTCCTCTTATACTATACGCACTATGAAACTCTACGAATGTTCGGTAATGTTAGGTTTTGTGATAAAAATTCCATGTGATTTAGAAGTTTATTGCATGAAAGAAGCTTATTTAATCTTGGTTTAGAAGTCTTGGTTGATTGGACATGTGATTTGAGATTTGATTGATTGAATGAAGTCTAAGGTACTTCGGTTTGTAAAGTCATAAGTTGTGAAGATCAAATTTCAATAATAATTTTTGATTGGAAGAAGTTTAAGTTACTTGGGTTGGTATAATCCTAAGTTGTGGAGATCAAATTTTTATAATAATTAGGAGTTTGGTTTGAAAAAGGACTCTTGGATGACAAAAAAATATGTTTTGAAATGTTAACTTGAGACCTAGCGCCCAAGCACTGCAACAGTAGCGCCTAGGCACTGCAACAGTAACCGATTGCGATTTTTCCGTTTTATCCGAATTTTGGGACTTTTTCTCTCCATCTTGACTCTACCTCATCCACAATTTTGAGATTTGGCTTCTATGAAATACTGTACAAGGTATAAGCACTTCAAAAAAATGTGAAAAGAAAAGACTCAAGAGAGATTATAACAATTAGATCTTTGTTGTATACATTAGAAACGAGAGAGAATTGTTTAGACTAGATTGACATGATCAAATCTTGTAAGACAATTGTTTGTTTATTGGTATAATAAATTCTCCCATTTCACAATTTTCTTGATTGTTGTGTGATCCATTCAATTTCATATTGTTCATATTTTTCGTCTTTAATTATTTGACCGGTTTCTCAACAAGTGATATCAAAACTTTTTTGATATCGAGTTGGTTCATAACAGGTAAGGTGGAGAACAATATTAAATAAGAAAAATAAGTTAAAATTCCGTCCATTGAACTGTGTAATACTGCATACCCAATATGCACCAAGTTTCTTGCACTAGAGTCTGGTACACACAATATTCAATTGCTTTCAATGATATTAATTTCAGTTGAAGGTAGAAATGGGGAAGGAAGTCTGAGTACAAAAACGAAAGATGTGACAAAGACTAAGAAGTACAAAATTTTAGTAATTAAATTTCTGATAAAATGAAAGTAAACAAAAAAAAAAATGTAAAATTAATTGTCAATTATGTGAATTTCAGCTCATTTTGAGGCAGAAAGTGGAAGGGTGCAAAACGGCGTCAGATAGCTCATAAATGATGTGAGCAGAGTTGAAACGGGCCTCTATCTGATACTTTGACTTCCAATCGCTGACTAATTGATGAGCTACATTCTCTAATTGGCGCTTCTACTCTCATTCTCTGCTTAATTCCATTCCTGTTCGAGTTTTTGCCCGCCCGCGCATTATTGCCGGAGTGAGTGCTAGTCTTCGGTGGTAGAATAAGCCTTGGTTTCATCAATTAGTTTGCATAAATTATTTTCGTAGTGATGTCAAAGGACTAGAAACGCTTAAATTAATAATAAAAGGGAACCGTTATTTACATCTACAGTTTGAAAGATAATTATATTATATTTTTAATCTTATGTAAATTTATCCAAATAGACATAATAAAATTAAATAAAAACACGTCGTTCTAAATTCATCCACAAATATTTATTTTCTTTAAATTCTTTTAAATTTTTTTTATATTCTTTCAGAATTGTGTTCAACTAAAATTCTAATAATCATAAAATATCATTTTCAACTGAAATCAAAACAACAATGGAAGGATTAGTGGATTACCATTGGAGTAAATACATGAAGATATAGCAATATATGAAGAAGAATTTTAAAAAGTAAGAATACGCTTTATTGTGAATTTGATGAATTTAGTATTACTATTAAAGAAAATACATGAAGATAAATTTCACGCGTTTTTATTTTTGTTTTTGAAATAACAAAATCATGTCAGAGATGGAAATCTTGCCCCCACCATTAATAGCTTTTAGCTCTACACAAAAATATTGCATTCTCAATTACTTTACATTAACGTTTGGATGAATAGAGTGATTTTTTAAAATTTTGAAATTGTATTAGGAATGTATTTAGAGTGAGACGAATATATAAAATTTGTCTGGATCTATAATATTCAAATGAATGAATTTAATAAGGATAATATTAAAATCTGATGTGGATGAAAATAATAATTTTTTTAAATTTTAATATTTTATTAGGGATGAATATAGAGCGGGATGAATATATAACAATTATGGGTGTAAATAGCGGCACTCTAATAAAATAATTTTTTTCTTTTTTCTTTTAAGAAAGAACAATAAAAAAATTAACTTGAAAGAGTTAAATTAATATTTGATATTTTCAAATTTTAAATATATATTAAGTATAAATTTTTAATATTTAAAATTAACAGTTAAATATAGTAACTTAGACTAAGGGGAGGTAAAAATTTGTCATAAGCAATTTAAAAAAAATTACTTTTCATAATTATTTCGTGATTCCTTCGAACTCAATTATCATAGCAATTGTTCTTAAATTATGATGACCACTAATACTTTTTATGTTCAAATGCATGATTTTTTCAAGTTGATGAGCTAGCTCCTTATTTGACGTCAAATTAGCTCTGTGTAACTCATTCTATCTAACACGTGGACCAACCGTTAATTCTAACCACAAAAAATAACATAATGATATAATTAAAATAAAAATATGAATTGAATAATCATTTTGAAATTTTTTTTTGAATAATTAAGTGCAGCAATTCCAACTTTCAGCAATTACAAGCTAAAGACAAATAATAGACATTGCACAAATAAATGAACTGCAAATGATTCATAGCTAAAGTCCCAATCTATCATTAAAATATCAATAAAGCTGGTTGTCCCGGGATTAAATTCTGGGTCAAACCAGGGGATCCATTTGGCGCCCCCGGGATCCCCTGGTTTGACCCAGGATTTAATCCCGAGACAAGTAGCACGGTTCTTACAATATTTCATTACAAATGTCATTTCACAAATATTACATATGGAAGTGGAAAATAGATTCGAAATTAAAATGTTTTACACCTCATGCAATTGCATTTTCTGAATAAAATCCAGCATTTTCTCAAGGTCTTCCCCAACTGCAACAATAAAAACAAAGTCATACAAGGTGACTAGGGTGTGTCCCATCTTTCCAAGGATTTGCGGCCAACATCTCAATATATCACATTTTCTAATCAGTTTTGATTAGTATATTAATTGTACTAAAAGCTTTGTTTGGCACGGATTTTTTCAAGGGAAAAATAATTATAATTTTTTTTTGAAAAATGTGTTGCTAAAAAGTGAGAAAATGTTGTGGTTGCAGATGATTTTGAGAATAATAATTTTAATATAATCTATGACAAATGACCTATAAATTTTATTTAATAAAATAGGAACGTGGTCTAATTGTAGGGTGATGGTAGTGATAATGTCAACTATTACAAGGATAGTTCAGTAAAAAATATTTATATTTAATCGAGGCTTGTTAGATCACGAGGAATGAATAGAGATAGCTAATATTAAAACATACTCTCTAACTCGATGTAATATTACGTAGCAAATGTACAGTTAAGTTTTCAACTAAAATAAATTACCATAAAATAAGTAGCAATACTAACCTAATCTTGGTACTGTGTGTCCCTTGGGATGGTTAATCACAACAGGATCCACAAAAGAGTTCAGTAAAGCTTCACCCTCTTCCCTCATGAAGTCGATTTCACCTGGAAAAATATACACATGATATATACAATGTTGAGATTATTTTTTTATAAGCACTTATAAATATAGTAATTTACTCGACTTAATTTAACCTCTTTTATTTTAGTAGCATGTTTGGAATCATGGACTTGACATGTTATTAAAGAAGAAAAGAAAAGGTCAAAATCCCGTTCTATTAAATTGTCTGACTTAGTCGAGTACTGCGTATCAAGTATACCTCACGTGGAAAGAATGCAACATACTCGAACCCAAAACCGTCAAAGAAAGACGTAAAACAAAGGGTTTGACAATACCTATAATGTGCAGTGATGGGCACTTGATTGGAGATGAAAATGCATTGGCGGCAAGTTTGGGCAACCCAAATTTGGAACCTCCAAATTTGCTTCCTGATATAACCATGAGAAACTTTATATCTGGAACTTTGGTAAGTGCTACACCTTCCCTTTGCATACCGGGCAAGACTGCTGATAAAAGTGCACCCTATCAAATGGATACACAAAATAATGAGTCCCAAATATTGTAACAATTTATGAATCTCCTGTTCTTTTTGCTGAACTGAATTGAGAGACGAAAAAAGATTAAGATAGTCAAATCTAAATTTATTGAGAAATTGCTCAAGTAATAAAAGTTTTATGAATCTCTTTCTCCCTCTCCGTTCTTTGAGAGCGACAAAGATTCATCTAACCTACTTCAAATTTATAAGCAAAAGCGGACATACCTGAGAAAAACCCAGAACACCATCAAATAGTCCATGCTTTAGCATATAGTCTTCAAGGTAATCAAGGCATTCTTCAAAATTGTAGTATTCTTTGAAATCCTATAAACATATGTACTTCAATACAATAATTGGCATCATTTATTGAATTTAAAAGTAAATTTGCGGAAAATTCTTACCTTAATGTAAAAATAAGTCTTAATGTAAAAATAAGTAACTTTCTTTGAGTGATATAGATATAATAAAATATATAATTAACTTGTTTACTTTTCATAAAAATGAACTTTTGAATTTAAAATACATGTTTTGCTAACTTTCTGCATTTCACAAATTTACAAATGATTTATGAACATGAATAGTATTGGGACCCACAAAAGTGTGTATTCTGAATAATAGTATTGGGACCCAAAAAATGTGAGCATACAAAAAGAGAGTTCTCTGTCTCCTTCTGCAGTTATTGATCAAAAAATATGAACACTATTGGTCTTAAATGGAGCAAGCAGAGCCGAGCTTGTCGGGCTCGACTTGACTCAGTTCATGAGTCACTCGCAGTTCGCCTCATTTTTCTTTTGTACGTCAAAAATTGCACTTTTTAACTAAAATAAGAGCAGTTTGCGAGCATGAGATGAACTGGCTCACACGCAAGCCGAAGAGTGGCTCGCGTCCACAGCTTGCCTGGGGTGCTAGTGGGGAGAGCCGAACCGACAAGCCGCTGACCTCACTGAACTCGATATTGGTGATGCATATTTAACGCATCACAGTAGCCATAATTTAATAATAATTAAAAAAAAAAGAAAAAAAGAAAGAAAGAAGAAAATAACAATTACTGTTACCTTGTCGGCCTGGAACCACTCATAGAATGGAGGATCATAAATCCCTTCAACATCAGACTTACCCTGAGCAGGAAAAGGTGCATCTAAAAACACAAGATCCAACTCCTCAAGAACAGATTCGGGCCATCGAGAAATCAATTTCTTCAGGATTTCACCACTCGTTCTGAATCCATGGAGGCAAAGAATTCTTGGTTTTCTTCGGATTTGATTCTCCATGGTCCCATTTTCTTGTTTTCTCACTTCCTCCATTGGTGGTATTTGATTATTTTTGCTGGGAAAATAAGTTGATCCTTTTAAATAGGGAAGAAGTGTGGGAAAGTCAATAGTATATAAGGTGGGTGGCATTGATTTTACTTCAAGGTGAGGAGATGACAGTTAGCAGTTGGAGGTCCAAAGTCCGAAGCCTCATGGACATTTATAGCATGTACGTAACAATAGCATAAAATATTTTAAAAAAGGTTTAACCTCAATCTTGAGGGCCCCCACTCCAATGGGAGTGGAATCAATCGCGCGCACCACAATAGTCAAGTCTGTTGGGAAAGAAAAACATGAGTATAGAAGAGCTTTAGACGAGCCTCCAATATAAAAGGGCATCGGCTTTGGGGAATAACAAATAGAATGGTGATATGACAAAGTTATAGTTTGAAAGTCTAAACATGCATTACCCTGAAATGACATTAAGTGTGAACTTTTATATTAGAAAATGATGAGAAAGAGTCATTGGATGAAGAGACACATGGCCTCATTCTAGCGGTTGGGGCCTCTTGTCATATACATCAATCAATCATTCCTAGACCATGCAACATTTAATGTTGTAACTGCTTGGGTAGCCCTAGGCTTGACATGTAAGACTAGATTTGATTTGATTAATCAGAATCGCCAATTCAGTGAATTGTCACATTATCCACTTGATACAAAATCTTGTATGAAGATCTTCTCTAAAAATCTCCACCTATCTCACCTCATGCATGATGGCTCAGCTCCCTATGGGGGTTCAGCCGAATTGCCACAAGGGCAGAATGACATGGAATGTAGGCCTGGGCTCACATGCTGTACCGCCTGGCCTTGCTCAGAGCTTTGTTGGAAGAGACGTAACAGATATTATACAAGATTTTAACTTTTTTTTTTAATTTTATATTCATATTCTTATAAGCAATATAAGAAATTCCAATTAGAAGTCGTCTCCTTATCTCATCATGGATTTAATAGTTTTGGAGCCTTTTCTTTCGTAGATTGGGCGATGAATTGAATAGATTTGGTATGCATTTTCTGGGGAACATTTAAGAAGATAATAAATTAAGGGGGATATACCTTACATGAATTGTATAAGGAGTTTTAAAATTGAAATTATTATAATTTCAGCCTTACTTGAAGTGGTTGTCATTCATCAAGGCACCGAAATTAGGTGAGTGATTTATGAAAGTGAAAGGATATCCGCTATGAAGGCATAAATAGATGTCACTTTCTAATTTTTATAGGTAAACAAAAAGGATTGGTTGCTAGCTAGAGGCAGTGAATTAAGAGGCATGAAACTTAGGCATGAAAACGCCTCAAATATAAGTAAGGCGTGAAGAAGGGCAGTCAATTTCTATTTTGACCGCCTAATGCAGGTGTAGAGAAGCCTAGGTGGTCCACCCTTTAGTTTGTTTAAACAAATTTTTAGAGCCATTTCTTGAATCTAATGGCTAAGTTGGTCCTAATTTATCTAGTTTTTAGAAAAATTATCATGGACTAAATTAGCGTCTACAGTTTCTTGGACTCATCTAATTCAAAAAGGGTCTTGTGCTTTCAATTCTCATTTATCTAGTTTTTAGAAACTTGAAAATTGTCTAGTTGTAGGAATTATTAAATAATTATGATTTTTTTTTTTTATGAATTTAGTTGTTTTGTATGCATTAATTTATTTATTTAATCTTCTTATAAAAAATCAAAATAATATTAACATAAGAAAACATTTTTTTATTAAAATTTGAAGCTTGACCTTGCTCCATTGTTACACCTTACGCCACAGGGAAACTTGCTAGAGGGAGTGAGAAACGTCAACTCTACAAGAATAAGATATTGAAATTAAAGGAGAGGATTTTTTTTATGTGAAGTTGACACGAATCAGTAGGTGCACCGCAATATCCCAACCAAGTTGACACCTCCGTAGCACTCTCATTATTTACCCACCAAAATAGTTTATTATTTATTAAGAACAAATATAATATAATTTTCAGGCCACAAATTACATTCCAGATTAGAAAAAAAAATCAAAGCATAAACTGATAGCTGCAGTTGACAGTTATATCACCAGAAACCAATATGGAGCACAACACCGGGCATGTAGACCACTATGAGAATGCCTTGTGTTTCACTGCATATGTTGCTAAGTACTGCTACTTGTCCCTCTCGATAAATATGTGAGACCCAGAAGTTCATCAGGGAAATTTGTGTTGGGGAAAAATGATTTTAATGGGGGCTATATTGACATAATTTTGTGTGGGACTCGTTCGTTCATTTTGGAAGATCGATATTGATTCGTGTTCTCCTCCGTGAGAACATCAAAATTATATATTTACTTGCCAAAAATGATAATCGGGTGAATGAAAAATTGAAGCTCAAAGTTGATGACTTAAAAGGAGTTTACAAAGGCAATTTCATACTCATGAAACTGGGAAGTTCAAATATTTCATACGTATGAAACATGGTGTTGGGAGGGAAAACTGTATGTAGTTTGTCTCGCATAGAAAAATTATAAAAGCAATGACCACCTTATATATGGTTATACTTTGAAAGGATATAATCATGTGTGGTATAGAGGCTCTCTCCACGTGCGCTCACAGGGGAGTGCAAATCAAGGATCGAAAGTGCACATGATTTTTGACCCGCTTCTTCAGAGCGGCCACCTCAATTTTGCAAAGATGGGTCTCCCTTTTCAGTTCCTTATTTTCCTTGAAGAGCGCTTCCACTTTGCTTTCAGCCTCGGCACACTTCACTTTAGAAGCTTCGGTAGGCTTATTTGTAGAGGAGGCCGCAGCATTGGCTTTGATTACAGCAAACTCAGCATTTTGGGCTCGGTTTAGGTAATCATGGACAAGTCCTTGCATACGCCTCGCTTCCATTTGGGCGCTGATGAAGAAGTTCTGGGAGCGAGCTTGCATGGCGAGCCCAGCCTCCATTAGGTCGACTATTTCTCAAGTCTCAGCGTGAGAGGAATACATGTCAGACCAATATTTGTGGTTGAGCCTCGCTGTGCCATGGACCTCTACGGGGAGCATTTTCCATAACGGCTAGAGCTATATCATCCGACCGTCCGCCCAAAAAATTCTGAGCCTTTCCCTCAGATGGGGCGCTTCTCACCTCTCCCCCATTCCTCTTCCTCACTAGGCTAGCCCCCTCATCAACCACATCTTCCGCTTGAGTAATCTTTAGAGAGGAGATTAGCTCTGCAAGAATGGGTCGGGCGAGGGACTCCCCGATAGTGGTTTGACGTTTACGAAGGGGGGTCGAGGCCGGTATTCTTTGATATCACTAGTTTTCTCTTTGGAGGCCGTTCTAATGAGGCCTCCACCTCCTTTTCCTTCCCTTTCTCTCCTTCTTTCTCAAGGGGAGGGGATGGTTTAGTTTTAGAAAGGCGAACCAACTCGTCTTACTGATGTTTATAGGAGGAAGAGCCAACACTCATGGGTTTCTTCCTTTGAGCCTCCCGAGGCTCCTCAACTGAAGCAGAGTGGGCTTCACCCGCTCCTTGTTATCATGCTGACCTCCAAGGTGCGTGGAGATTTTAAAATAATCACACTAAGAACAAACTAGTAAAATAGTAAATTACCTCGTCTTACCCTTAGTAGCCATCAGTTGATGAATAACAAAGAGGGTCCGTTTGCTGATAATGTTTTTGAAGTGCCTCTTTTTTGAAGGGAGCCCGTATATCGCTCGGATCGTGGCCCACTCGGAGGGTTCAAGTTTGAATCGGTCAACTACACCTGCACAGAATACACTTTGAGCAAAAGCAAAAGATAAATGAACGAGGCAAAACACTGTAATAAAGGAACTCGACTCACTATACTCGTGATACTGGGTCGGTACGATGATCTTTGGGACCACATCCCCTTCCATCGTTAGCCAGCGACCCGTGACCCAGAACCAGGAGGACTTTCAATTCTTGATAAAGGTAGGGGTCTCCAAGATGAAAGGCGAATGTAGACCCCAGGGGTTCATACAATTCCACCCCTTACAACTACTCTCCCAACTTGAAGCTCGAGGTTGAAAGAGGGTTTGAAAAACATGTGAGGGAATATCCCCGCCAAGGGTCACATCCTTCCAAACGAGAAAAGCCCCTACCAGCTAATTCCATGCATTTGGTACTAATTAGGTAGGGGCTACATTATACTCTTTAAGGATAATCCTAAAGAAAAGGGTGTAATGGCAACCTCATTCCTCCACTCAAGATCGCCTCGCTCACCGCCACACAACCCTTCCTAGGAAAGCAGGCCCTTTCCTCCTGGGTCGGCACCAACAACTCAATATCATTTGGGATCCTAAACCTATCCCTGAAACCCTCGAGCTCATTTTCCTTAATATCTGTTGGCCATAGGGAGGCCCCCCAATTCATGCTATCATCTATGGGACTCTCTTGCATCGTCCATGCACCGTGGGGACCCCCCATAGCCGCCACGATCTGCTCAGTGGGTATCACCGGAGGAATTCCCATCTCAGCACAGATCAATGCCATATCTACCCCAGAAGAATCCCCTTCCACACTTCTCTTTGATTTAGAAGCCATCAGAATAAGAGAAAAGAAGAAAGGAACGCCTCGATGAGGAAAAATACTTACGCAAACACTAACAAGAATCGAATCCTGGAAAACCTCGAAGTCGAAGTAAACAGTTAATTAGAACTTAAATTTGCATTTTTTTTCCTATCAAACTGTGTGTATAGAATGTCTCTGATCTCATTATATCCAATTTGACTTATATTTAACGAATTGTGTTTATTTGATTGATTATTAGTGTTGAATAGTAGTTATATGTTTTTCCTTTCGATTACTTGAAATGTCTGTATGTATTAAATATATTATGAGATTTTTAAACGTAAATATGCATTTTCTTGTGATGAATAAAATATTAATAAAATGACTCTTCGAAATCAAATTGATGAAAATGATTAGCAAAATATTAATAAAGAAATCTTTTTTTAAATATAAATTAGCATTGTCTTAAGTCAAGTATGAATCATTCAAAAATCAAGAACAAAATATTCGATTTGTACAAGGTTTGATTGTGCTCCCTAACCTAAAATGTATGCGTTCACCCCTGCTTGTGAGTGAGACTTGAGGATTCTTTATATTCTCATCCGGTGTTATTTTGGGGCATGCTTGGGGTTGGAGTATGTGTGAGATTCCTTATGATTTTAGAATTTTTCATGTAGATGTTACCATTGTCGCTAATAGCATGTATCTTTTCTTCATAAGAAACAATAATATATAGAAAGAATATATTCATTCTTATCACATGTTTTTGGCCCATAAGATGTTTCCATGGATGTATTTTTGTTAGTGGGTCTATGAATAGATGTCGATGACTGATGATCGCTTATGAAAGTAGTGGGGGTTGCACTATACATTTTCAACAAAGGTGTTCAACCCCTTTTAAACAAAGCTGCTTTGAAATTTTAAAATGTGTTGGTCCTAGTTATAATGTTGTAGGAATATTATTCTCTATTATGAGAATTGTGGTTAAAAATGTTCTCCAAAATTTTCCAAGTGATGTGACAAAGAGGTTGGGAGAGACGTGACTATGGTAGAGGTAATTTATTTGATTTGGAGGAGACATGTAAGAAAGGAAAAAAAATATATATATCCTATTTGAATACCTTGGACAATGTAAAGTCATAGTAGAGATTGTTGGTACTTTGACTTAGCATTGCTCGCTTAGAGTAAGATTGAATTTTTCTATTTCGAATAGAATAGGACTTTTAATGTTCTATTTATGATGAGATTTTTAGGATACCACAACTAAAAAACCCATCATTTTCTTCCCTACAAATAGAGGTTTACCCTTTGTATTTTATTTATTCTAATTTATAAGATAGTTATGGAGTATCTTTTGAGTGACACTTGAGGATTCTTTACACTCTCATCTGGTGTTATTTTTGGGCGTGCTTGGGGTTGGAGTATGTGTGATTCCTTATGATTTTAGAATGTGATTTTTCTTCGATTTTGGAGTTTTTCAAGTAAATTTTGTTGTTGTTATTCTTCATATATCTTTATATTTTTTTAGCTCTAAATAAAAATTCCCTTAACAAGGATCCCGTCAACAAATCGAGGAATTGGCTCCTAGCAAGTGGTAGTATTAGAACGAGGCAGTTTGGCACGTTTAAGTACAAAAAAAATAAATGTTAGCGATGTGGAGAAGTTTGATGGTAGAATCAATTTTAGCTTGTAGCAAGTGCAAATCAATAGTATTTTGGCCCAATCTGGATTGCATAATGATATGAGAAAAGATTAATGTGTTTGGTCAATGATGACATTCTAGGTACCTCAAAAAGAACGGTCCAAAAAAGGTAGAGCGTGTTTGGTTAATTGCTCGGACTCAGTATATAAAGATCACATTATCGCTATCGGTGTGTATTTTTTCTCCATAAGAGACTAATATTCTATGGGATGAATATGTTCATCCTGATGGCATGTTTTTAGCCAATAAGTTATCTTGATAGGATGGGTCATTGTTAATGGACCAACGACTTAGCACATGGGTATTGGTTTGGCGTAGATGCAAAGTGCATGGTGGGAATAATATTGATGGCTATTGAATTCTTAGAAAAGCCAAACATGGGGTTCCACCATAAAATCTTAGTAAAGGTGTTTAACATGAGAAGATTTATAATTCTTAAAAAAAATTGATCTGAGTGTGTATACTATTTACGATAGTGTAGATTATTCTCTATCATGAGAATCGTGGCTAAAAATGTTCACCAAAATTTTTCAAGTGACATGACTAAGAGGTTCAAAGAGATGCACTACAACAAAATTTACTTTTTACGGCATGCAATTTGTGCCGTAAAAGAACGTCCACGCCACATGTCTTTTGTGGCTTTCTCATTCACGCTGTAAAGAGTGTGTATTTACAGCGTACACGATGTACTACAACAAAATTTACTTTTTACGGAATGTGTGCCGTAAAAGAACGTCCACGCCGCATGTCTTTTGTGGCTTTCTCATTCACGCCGTAAAGAGTATGTATTTACAACGTGCACGCTGCATTACAGCGTGCATTTAGGAACGCTTAAATGTCAATTTAATTTTTTTTAAATGCCTTTTATTTATTTGATTACTTACAAACCTATAATAATTATGCAACCGAAAACACATAAATCCATATAATTATGTTTTCCATAGTTTCTATAAAAAAATATTGACACCATGTTTGATACTCATTCTTCTAAAATATATTTTTCTCTCTTATTTTCAACCACACATTATTTAATAAAATAATATTACACGCAAATCCAAAAAAATGTTCTTATTTTTTAATCACATATTTTTCATCAAAACACTATTTAAAATGCATTCGTGGGAGAATAATGTGGCTCAATCAGTGTGTGAGTATGGTTCAATGCAATATGTCAAAAAGTAGAGTTCATCTAAATAATTCTAAGAACATTGGCTTACTGAAAAACTCAAATACTACTATGCTAGCATTATAGACTACTACAAAAAAATAATTAAAATGTTACAAAACATTCAATCCATATCAAAGTTCACTTCTTTGAAAAAGAAAATCAACTCCCTGCACATCACAGAAATAATAAGGATATATAATTAATGAACTTAGAGTAAGCATGCAAATCAAAAGCAAATCATCCATCAACTTCTTGATTTTGAAGATAACTTAAATTCACATTGAATGTAAATGAAAATGAAAATGAAAATGGAAATGGAAAAGAAGTGAAGCATACCTTTGTTGTTATTATGACTAATCCACTTCAATGTACCTAATTGGCATGCAATTGTACTTCCTAATGCATCCTCAAGAAGAATAAACTCGCGTGTGGGACGATATAAGCTGATATTATTAGTCACTTCATTAATCCAAGTTCTCCAACATTCATTGCCAATGAGTATATAATGCAATAGATCACTTGGATTTGATGATGCTATTTCACTTTTTGCAACAATATCAGCTTTCCCAAACCAAGTTAACAATTTGCATATCTTATTTTGAAGGTTATCCATTTCACACAAATCTATTCATGCATATCTATTTTTCGTCTATGCAGGCTACACTACGTATAATACATTCCTTTTAACTTGAACTTATACTACTTTTAGCATAGTATATCATAGTAAAACAACAGTTCCAAGGACTAACAGTTTTTTTTTTGACCTTTTTTTATTTGATCACCTTAGCCATTGAACATTCTGCAAAGGAACTCATGAGGTGCCTTCTCTGAAATCTCTATCCAACAAAACTTACTTTCCTTTGTACATCTTTTCTCAGGACATCTTAGGCAATGTAAAGTTCTAGCTAGGGCTGTATCTAATTGATATATGTGTTTATTACCTACATGAGCTTAAGCTTGTTTACCATTAAATATTATCGTAGTATAAGAATAAAAAATAATTTGTTGTCATTGATATTTAACGACGTTGAGTAATTTAACATGCAATTCTGTTCATTTTGCCTCACTTTATGCACCAGAATTCTTTGTTTTGTTTGATACTTTACTGTCTCTAATTTACTTTTAAAGGGATTAAATGCAATTCCTTGTAGTAAGAATATATTATCCAATAAAAAGACAGGAAATCATGGACCAAAGAATTTGTCATCACCCAAATGCCATATTTCACATGATTGAATAAATCCATTGAACAAAAGCAAGTTGAGCAGTCGTCGAAAGAGAAGAAAGTAAGTAGTCTTGGGCAAATTGAATACATACAATTACATATAGATCCATACAAATACATACGGATAAATACGGATATATAGATCCATACATAAAAATGTGATTTCATAGATTTTAAAAATTCATATAATAAATATGAATTTATGGCAAAACACGATTGTCACTTGCATGTTATATTCCAAGGAGTTGGGAGTTATAATTTAATAAAACCAATAGGGTAAAAAAACAATTTGGCATCCGATTGCAACAAATAAAAAGGTTAGGATAAAAGTTGCAATTCACTTAAACGTATGATACTACGGCTATCATTTTCCCATAATATAAAGCTAGTCGAACCTATCTCCATCATATTGCAATGAATTAAAAAATGAATAAATCTTACTACAGTAGAATCTTGATAAATGAATCTAATTTGGACCAATGTACTAAGTTAATAACCCCGCTAAATACATAAGATAATATTTTTTGTCGAGATCCTTAAAGGCCAAATGAATATATAAAATAACATCACTTAAATCCATAAAAGTGCATACTAATACAAATTAACAAACTTTTAATTTGACAACATTTTTTTTCCAATTACCCTCTGTTTCAAAATATGCATTTAAAATCTTTTGCTTTTTCTTTGCACCCAAATCAAACTAAACTTTATTCCTAATTTTTTGCAATGCACATACTACATTTGACATATTTTTTTTCATTTAGTACAAAGTAGTTATTTAATGTTAGGATTGCTTGAAATGCTTCTTTTATAGTTGGTAAGACACAACAATCATTTAGATCATGATCATCATTTATATGTATATTAAGTACCCATTGAATAATATAATATATTCATCAGTAAAAGATTTCATCACCACATCATTTTAACTAAGATAGTTTAGAAGGTTCTCAACATCCACACATGTTGACTAGAATTACTTGAACAATTAATCTTTCAAGATATTAAACTTTGAAGTCAATGTGGTACATTAATGTTTCCTTTTTAATGTATGTATGTGATTGCCTTTTTGTGTATTTATGGATTAAATTTTGAATTTCAACACATTCAATTTTTTTTAAAATTTCCTACAAATATTATGGTAAAATATAATACAAGTTATAAAAATATAAAATACACTATAAATTAATAAATATTCATTTATCGATAAATTAATAAATTATGTATTTATCGATAAATTAATAATCCTTCTAAAATAATATTTTTCTCTCCATCCCTACATTATTATTCTATTATTGTATCAATAGCAATTAAATAAAGCAAAATATGAAAGAAAGCAAGAAAACACACTAGCTAAAACGATTTATAATGTGAAAGCAACATGCACATGGTATTGCAAAGCTGCATCATATCAAAGAAAAAATTACAAAATGGTAATTATTTTCACACTACAATTTTTATTTGAATAATGCTAGATGTATACTCCAACTGTGCATCCTTGTTGACATTTGATGTGGTGTTAAAAGATAATTTGAGGAATTTTTTTCTTAAACTGATCAATAGTGTGTTACCACGTGACAATGTAAAATATGATGTGCGTGTAGCATGATTATTTTTTTTTTATTGCATCATATTTTAATTGCACTTAAGGTTGTTAATCATTGCTCATTATAGCACTTATAACCCAAATGATTTTTCATATTATTCTTATTCTCAAATTTTTCATTAATTAACACATTTTGTATTTGATAACAATTTTATATCCAAAAGTCCATCGAAATGGAACAACTTATTTTTCATTCATATTTTTAAACAATAAATAAATAAAAAGTGCAAAAAAGTATTTTTTTTTTTTTTTCCCCTCATTTCAGAGTATAAAAACAAAATATTTTGATATAAATCATTATCAATGATGAGACGTACTAACTAACGGAAGGTTGATGATAAGAATCCAACTGAAAAAAAGTTAAAGAAGTATTTGCTACAATGAATAAATATTGATGAGCTTAATTGTAATTAAAATGTGGTGTATGAAATAAAAATTATAGTGCAATATAACCACTCATTACAAAATTCACGTCTCTATAATTTTTCTATAATGACACTTAATATAATAGCATCTGCAAGTGGGCTGTCTGCATCTTCTATCCCTTCAAAACTTTTTGTTGGGAGGAGATCAAACAGATTAACTCAAGATCAACAAACAAATATGCTAAGAAACAGAAAATAAATGAATGAACTGTAAAATACAAGATATAAAGATGAAATAATACGTATCTTTTATTCGAAATCCCCCTCAGGCCAAATCACAAACTGCACAACTCAAATCTTATGAATAAACCACCGTTTATACTCGAATCAAAACCCAAAGTAGAAATACAAAGGTAGACACTCAGACTAGACCTATATTTCACACAAAATGAGATCTCCCTTCGAATACAACTCACGGTTCACACAAGAACCAACACTCAAACAAGTAAATCACACAAGATTACACTCTATCGAGAGAAAACAGAAATCAAAAGAGTATATTTGATTTCTACAGAAGAATGAGAAAAACTCCAGAAATGGCGCAGCAGGATGAGAGAAAACACAGAAGAGTCTCGAAGGCAGAATAATATCTTAAACCCTAGAAGCCCCCTTTAAATGAGCCACTCAACAATCACCCATCCAACGGTATTGGAGGCGACACGTGGTGACATCTGAGGCGTCCAACAAATCAGGTAAGTAAAAACACGATTTCAGCTTTAGAGAACGTTTTCTTTCACCAAGTAAACCAACAGAAAAAATGGGCTGGGCTTCCGTTCCAGTTGGGCCAACACAATATGGCCCAAAGGTCATTGCATCATTGGGCTATTTTCCCTTCACTTTTCATTGGTCACGAGTTACCATTTTAAGCAAACAATGAAAACAATTGTTTCACCATTGGTCTGGACCAGAAAAGACTTACCAGAATTTTCCACTTTTTTTCATTACATCCACTCGATTAAAAAAGGAATGCGTTTATTTAGTTAAATTATATCTTTAAATTATCCTAACCTGTATGACGGATTATTCTTTTTCACTAAGAGCCTACCCAGGGCCGGCCATGAGAATTAAGAGGCCCTAAGCGACTAATTATTACGAGGCCCTTC
>CAIGRT010117004.1:0-15142 GCA_903798405.1 Fraxinus platypoda | reverse complement strand
CTATATCCATTGTTAGATGATTCAATAACGTCTCGTGTAGTAGATCTAATTGTTTAATATTAATGTATTTTTTTTTTTTTTTAAATACAAAGTTTGGTTTCAGTGCCATATTACTGGAAAGAGGAGCTGGTGCTCTCATGCAGGTTGTGACCTTGCTTGTTAGTTGCTTAACGAGGAATTCATCTTCTTCACTTTTATATCATCAATCTATTCATCCCTCTAAAGGGGAGAAAAATAAGATAGACATAAATAGATATCATTTACAACTTATTAATTATTCTTTAGTATTACTTTTACCTTTAAAGCGAAAACATTATCTTGATTGTCAAATTGGGATGAATAGTTGACCACGAAATTGAACAAACAGACTAATTCAAACCAAATCGATCCATTTGGGTAGGTTTATCTAACTATTCGATTTGAATTGGTTTTTAAAGAGATTTTTTAAATTTTGGTTTGAGTTTCAATGTGAGATGATGTCCTCATCTCAACTGTATATAAAAAGTGAATAATTCAAAAATAAATAAGTCAAATTGATTAAAAATTAAAATGTTCAAAGAGAAAAAAAAAAAACCTAGAGAACAAAATTGTTGGTCCTTAACATTTGATGGCATCAATAATTTGCTACGGCGGCCAACATGTTGAAGACTACTCAATAGGCCCTCCACGTAGAGCATCCCATGCTAGGCTGTCTGCCACTGCAAGACCCTCTACTTGTATGGTAGGCTGTCTACCACTACAAGGCCCCATCCAAAGTCAGCGTGATGAACGTTATCACTGGCGGAATAGCAGGAGGCAGAGACTCAAATTCGATTAGAAAGAGCTATGCACGCCTTGTTGGGGTTTACTCTATCCAGAAGAAGGTAATGTTCAATCAGAGCATCGCTTTCAGTGAGAAAGACTTGATTGGTGTGGCATGTCCCAATGATGATGCCCTGGTAGTGGTGGGTAACATAGCAGATTTTGATGTTATGATGGTGCTGATCGATGGAGGAAGTGCAGCGAATGTTTTCATGTTGGACGCCTTTCTAGGTTTAAGGATTTTTCCTGAGAAATTGAAAACGGTGACCACCCATCTACAAGGCTTTGGAGGGGTAACTATGATACCGGAGGGAACTGTGGAGCTTCCGGTCACGCTGGGTACTTATCCAACAACTGTGGTGATCATGACAAGTTTTTTAGTCGTCAAAACCCCCATGGCATACAATGCCATCTACGGTCGACCTTTGCTAAATGCCACAGGTGTCGTTCCCTCAACTTGCCATCAGGTCATAAAGTTCCCGACTAGTAGAGGGGTTGGGTGTGTAAGGGGGATTAACATGCATATAGGAAATGCTACGTTGACAATATACATGTGAAAGGTTCTCAACCAGTTATGAAGCTAGACGTAGACCCCTCAAAGGGGTGGATTGAGCCGTTTGACATGACCAAAAAAAATTTAGTATTGGAAGGATGCGAGTTCAACATTGGAAAGGGTCTGGAATTTTACGAAAATGAAGAATTGGTAAAATGTTTGCCTAATAACTTGGACGTTTTCGCATGGAGTCCAGGAGATATCCCAAGGATCAACCCAATAGTCGCCCAACACCATCTCGGTATTCTATCAGGGACGAAGCCAATAAATTAGAAGAAAAGAAACTTTGCCCCGGAAAGACAAGCCGTGGCGAAAGTGGAGGTTGAGAAATTGCTGTAGGCGAGTTTCATCCAAGAAGTGCAATACCCCGAATGGTTGGCAAACATCGTGCTCGTAAAGAAAGCAAATGGAAAATGGCGTATGTATGTAGACTACATCGGCTTGAACAAGGCGTGTCGAAAAGACTCATACCCACTTCTCTGGATAGACCACCTGTTGGACGCCACATTGGGTCATGAAAAGACTCAGTTTTCTGGATGCATTTTTCAGGTATCACCAAATTTCTATTGCCGAGTTCGATCAGGAGAAGACGTCTTATTTCACTAACTTCGGGATATATTACTATACATCTATGTAGTTTGGACTGAGAAACGTCGGGGCAACCTATCAGAGGATTGTGAACAGAGTCTTCCGTGGATTGATTAGAGATGTCATAAAAGCCTACATTGATGACATGGTGGTCAAAAGTACTAAGGCTGACGACCATGCGGCTTGTTTGTAAAAAGTATTCGATGTCGCCCGACAGAATAGGTTGAAGTTCAACCCGGAGAAATGTGTTTTTGGTACCATCGGTGGAAAGTTCCTGGGTTTCATGATCACGCAGAGGGGTATTCAAGTAAATCCAAATAAGATTCGGGCGATTCTAGAGATGAAAAGCTCTACCAGTAGTGCTGAATGGCTTCATAAGTTGAGCAGTAGATAAATGTTACCATTTTTTCAAGGCTATTGGGGGCTATACCAACTTTGAGTGGACCTAGGAGTGCGAAGAATCACTTGAGTCTTTGAAGCAGTCATTACAGCAACCACCAATTTTCACTAGTCTATGCCCTGGAGATGTGTTATGTTTCTATTTGGCAGTATCACCATAGGCAGTTTGTGCTATGTTAGTAAAAGAATTCCCAAGGGCTCAGAGTCTAGTTTACTATGTAAGCCAAGTGCTGAAGGGTGCAGAGATAAAATATAGCTTGGCTGAGCAACAGGTAGTGGCATTGGTCGTTGCGGTCAGAAAATTGAGGTCGTACTGCCAATCTCACACGGTACAGGTAATTTTTGATCAGTTGATTAAACAGATTTTACATCGACCAGAAACCTCGAAAAGATTGATGAAATGGGCGATTGAGTTGAGTGAGTTCGACATTGAATTCAAACCAAGAGCAGCTATTAAGGCACAGGCTCTAGCGAACTTTATCGTCGAGCTTACCATCCCACCTGAGCAACCTGCAGGAGAGAAGACGGATTGGAATTTTTTGTGGATAGGTCCTCGAACTACAAAGGATCTAGAGTAGGGATCATGATGATAGGATAAGACTTCCAAAAGTTGGAATATTCACTACGTTTCAAGTTCCCAGCTACAAACAATGATGTCGAGTATGAAGCAGTGATCGCAGGCCTAGGCTTGGCAGCTAGATTGGGAGTGTCATCGGTTGAGATTTGCAGCGACTCTCAATTGATAGCCGGGTAGGTGACAAGGGAATTTGAAGTGAGGGACAGAAAAACGACAGCGTATCTGATGAAAGTAAAAGATTTGCAAAGAGAATTTATGAGCTTCAAGATAACCAAGGTCCCCCGAAAAGATAATGAGCGAGTAGACGCCTTGGCTAGACTTGCATCTGTCAAACCCAAGAATTTGCCACAAACAGTACGCGTACAAGTCGTGCAGCAACCCAACGCTCAACACATGATCGACATTATGAACATAAAGCACGAAAAAAGTTGGATGGACCCATTGATTGAATATTTCACAGAAGATAAGGTATCGAAAGATGGTTTCGAGGTGAAAAAGTTGAGGGCTTGAGCAGTCTTGTTCACCATCATCGATGGACAACTTTATAAGCGAGGTTTCACCATGCTATATTTGAAGTGTTTACGATCGATAGAGGCACATGAGGTATTATTCGAAGTGCATGCGGGTATTTGTGGCAACCATCAAGGGGCGAATGCTAAAGAAATGGTGAGAAAATGTGATGCATGCCATCGCCATGAGAACTTGATCCATATTCCAGTCGAGCAACAGACGGCTATCTTTGGGATATGTCCTTTCTTTCAATGGGGAATGGCTATCTTAAGTCCCTTGTCCGTAGCCAAGGGACAGAGAAAGTTTTTACTAGTCGCCATCGACTACTTTACTAAGTGGGTGGAGGTTGAACCATTGGCCACCATCATGACAGCTAAGGCACTGGGCTTTGTGTAAAGAAATGTCATATGCAAGTTTAGGATACCTGGAGTAATCATTAAAGACAACGGCAAGAAGTTTGATAATCACATCCTCAGAGCTTTTTGCGCAAGTTATCACATCGACCATAGGCTGACTTCAGTTGCTCACCCTCAATCCAATGGACAAGTCGAAGTGACGAACCATACCATGTTGTGGGATCTGAAGACAGGCTTTAGACCCATTGTGTGATGGGCATACCACACAACCCCACGAGAATCGACTGGCGAAATACCTTTCAAATTGTGTTACGAAATGGATGCAGTTGTTCCTGTTGAAATCCTAAGTGAAACAGACAGAATGAAAGTCAAACAGCTTGACATCATCGCTACCAGCCTAAAACTTGAAATGCTTGAGGAGGTGAGAGAGAGAGCATCCATAAAGATTGCGGCAAACAAACAGAAGGCTACATAGTATTTCAACCGAAGGGTAAGACTAGGGATTTTCCAGCCAGGAGATCTTGTGCTCAGGGACGCAGCAGCATCAGGGTACCCTCCACCAAATCTCGAGCCAAATTGGGAAGGACCATATGAAGTGATTCGCAGCCTTGGAAAAGGAACCTACAGCCTGAAAGACATGAAGAGAAAACCACTAGGCAGGCTGTGAATGCTGAGCATCTAAAAAAATGCTATCAATGAGCTGCTTAGTAGAAAGATAAGTCAAGACTCTTGCATATACAGCAGATAGGTTGCTTTATCAATTTCCTAAATGTGGCTGTTATAGGCCGACCTTTTGTAATTATTAATGTTATCTAATGAAAGGCCTAGATGGTGGCAGATGAAGAGAGCGCTAAGGAAGGGCTAGCCTAGCTGGCACGTCCCATGGGTCTCCTGAGCTCCCGAATTCAAGCAATTTATATATCAATGTACGGCTTCGAACCCTTTCAATACTTCAACTATGTTCTACGGTCATACTGGAGAGCCTTCAAAACCAAAAAAAAAGGTTAAGGCCCTAAACTACGGGCTGGGCGAAGAGCAACAAAATCAATAAATTGGTTATAGGCTCGGTTGTATTCTACGATTGTAGTGGAGTGCCTTCAAAACTAAAAATTAGTTAAAGCTCCAAACCACTAGACCATGAGCTCTACATTCGACATTTCTTAAGGGGCTAAGCGGAGAGCAAAAAAACCAATAAATTGGTTATAAGCTCGACTGCGTTCTGCGATCATAGTAGAGAGCCTTCAAAACCAAAAAGTGGTTAAGGCCCTAAATCGCGCGCTCTACGTTCGACACAACCCGAGGGGCTGGGCAAAGAGCAACAATGCCAATAAATTGGTTATAAGCTCAACTGCACCCTACGCTCAAAGTGGAGAGCCTTCAAAACAAAAAAGTGGTTAAGGCCCTAAATCCCTAGACCATGTGCTCTACATTCAACGCAACTCGGGAGATTGGGTGAAGAGCAACAAAACCAATAAATTGGTTATAAGCTCGACTGCATCCTAAGGTCATGGGATCTCGCCTTCAAAACCAAAAATTGGTTAGGCTCTAAACCACTAGACCCTATACTCTACAATTCGACACGACTCGAGAGGCTCCGCAATTCGACACTGCCCAAAGGCAACGATGACAAAAAATCAATTAAAGATCGATAGATGAAATACGAAAAGTATTATTGCAATCTAGACATGTGGTCGGCAGTACGTGTCGACCGCATAGCAATCGACCCATGCCTTTCTGTCTCTATGAAGCTAGGCACACTCTCTCTGGTTATCGCACTTGCTAACTACTACGCAATCAAATAAGCAAAGTCATGCGAGGATACGTAAATTAAGTTTTACACATTAGCAAGTAGCGTTTGTTCGACAAGATAGATAAAAAATGGAGAACTAAACAACAATGATGTTCAATAAGGAAACGTCCATACTCAAAATGAAGTGTGGCTTTCTATCCACATTTCAGACCAGGAGAAGCTATTAGATAGTCAAATGATGAAGACGAATGACAGCAGAAGTGCTAAAAGATCTTCAATGAAAAACTATGTCAACCCGAATGTGAAGTCCCTTTACTTCTGCCCCGCGATATGCGCCCAAATGTCTTGGATTGAGGCATACCACTATCTCTTCCTTTGCGCTTCGCTAGAAACCTACTGAAACCTGAGGGATCGATAGAATGGTGCTCAGCAGATATCCATTCCTTAGTCAACTTGATGGACGCCATCATCGCCTTTTTCTTGTATGAATGCAAGCCTTAACATAATTTGATGACGATTTATACTGCTCCATAAACGTCTCCAGATCCTTAGCATACTCCACTGAGGCTTTATATCGCTCCACTGCCTCCTTGGGGGCTCGAGCCAAAATAGATTACAAGTTATCCATTTCCATCTTTTGCTCACGAGCTCGAGCCTCTAAAGCTTTGTGAGACTTCTTACTTTCTTCTTGTAGTGGTGAGCTTCCTTCTTCTTTTCCTCTGCAAGAGCTTTTATTGTCGATGACTAATGGCGACTCGACTTAACGAACCCAGTTTGTAAGGCCACAACCTAACAGGTGAAGAGACAAAATGATAAAAACCTATTAGCCATGTTCGAAAGAATAGATAAATAGAAATGATGATGTACAGCAAGAAGCTTACCATCCTAGTGTAGACCGCCGACCCTTTCTACATCATCAGCACTTCGCTCATAATCGCCCTGGCACAGGCAGGCACAACAAAAGACCTGAGTATCTTCATTTCAGAATATCCTCGGGTGGGAAGAATCCAATATCCAGAAGAGGAGAGCCATCACGCTCAGACCTGACTGAACTTGAGCTGCCCCCTCTAGTTTCGGGCATGGGGTAGCTTCGACAGGCTCACCCAAAGGTTGTTATGTCTCCTAGATGGCACAAAACTTTGCTCCTCCATCAACAGTTTTCTTTCTTTTTAATGGAACGGGAGATCAAAAGAAAAATATGCGAGAACCTACCATCAGTAGGGATGAATCCCTCATCGCTCCCCAACACAGGCAAGGACTCAATACCTCATCCAAATCAAATTCTATATCTGCACGTGCACAATTGAATTCACGAGGCCCGAAAAATAGTGAGTAAAAATATATACAAGTGTAAAGATACAAGAAGGATGAGAGGACCTACCAGTAGAACGATCGATCCCCACTATAAACATATTCCTCATAGTCAAAACTGACTCTAGGTAGGAAACAAGAGGTAGTGTATCGGTCACTTGCTGGATTTGGGCTTTTAGAAGATAAGTGATCTGAACTGGACTATTGAAAAGGAGAATTTGAAGAGGTCTTCAATTGGTGTTGAAAGGAAATTGACCCACAGAAGGTCGAACAAAGAAGAACTGAGATTTCCACTCGCTGTTGGAATATCTAAATTTGGGAAAGCGTAAAGGGACTCTATAGGTGAAGAAGACAAAAAAACATTATACTGAGCTAGCTCATGCATCTCAAAAATGCATTTGAAGAGGTCTACTGAGAGCGAGATTTTCTTACTAAGGCAATGTACAAGAAATACAACTCATTCCTCCACGCTTTAGGGTTTATTTGACTAGGAGTGAGGTGGAATTCATTAAAAATTGAGACGAATAAGGGATGGATGGGGAATCGAAAACCACCTTCCATAGTGTCTTTATACACTACAATCTCGCGAGGATCGAACCCTAGGAAACCTCTCTTTGGGCCTAGGGGCTCCACAAAAATAATTGTCAACACGATTGAATCTGCTAAGTGATTTTTTCCAATTTAAGTGGGGAATTAAGCTATAGCATTTTGGAATCTCAAGAACAACCACCTTGTCCGCTATAGATTGAATCTGGGTTTTGAAAGTTTAGAAGGATAACTTTGAAAAGATTTTTGTTTTTGAAAAAATCGTTGTTTTCGAAAAGATCCTTTTCTCGAATGAGAAGAAATTTTTTTCTTTTTCAATCTTGAAGATGGATGAATGATTTTCTCAAAATCATATTGTTCACAGAAGGATCCAAGTTCTTTACGACTTTCAGATTTTTCTAATATCAATTTTTCTTTGAGTTTGAGATCATTGCAAAGTTCTAATCCTTCCTTATTGAGAAAATTAATAATTTTACCATAAGGAGAGCATATGGAATTGTATCTTTATACTGGAGTTTGATAGAATTCCTAACTCTTTCAGTAAAGAGCTTTGGAAGTTTAGAAATGAATCTTTCTTTCCAGAAAGATTGATTACAATCTTCTCGGATTAAAACTCTAGTAAGGAACATATCCTCATACTAGCGAAAATCGTGAAATTTTGGACAATTGAGATTTAAAAGAATCTCGGATGTTCTATCTTGAAGAAGTATAGGAGTACCAATAAAATGTTTCACTATTGAATATACAAGAGTATTGAAACTATCATTTTGATGTTGAGTATTGATAGCATTTTCAATTTTGTTACGGTCATCATTCGTAACATAACTTTGCCCCTACTGCTTAAGTTGTCCGGTGAAACCACAAATTAAATTACAGAAGGCAGTATGCGGATTGATTTCTTTACAAATATATGCTGCATGACATACAACCATATCTACGAGTACTTGAATAATTTGATATTCTGTCAGTCCATCAAGATTCCACTTGATGATCTCATCACCTGTATAGGAAACTTGAGATATCTTCTTTTCTTCATATAGCATATTAGGATAAGAAGGACGAGAATAATAATTTGGAAGTTTTGAGTTTTGACCTTTCAATTTATTAATTTGAGAAGGCTTATTTTCAATAAATTGTGCTTCAAGATCTTCAAAAGTATCAATAGTATTGACATTTTTAGAAGATTCAAGTTTAGAAATTTGAAAAGCAAGTTCTTGTAAAACTTTTGCATCGGAAGATAAAGAATCTCTTTTTAATTGAGGAGTAATTTTTCGATCAATAGGCTTGAAAATAGTATCTGAAAACTTCTTATCATTAGATGAAGATGTTTCACATTCAGAATTGGCTTCAATTCTATTTAATTGAGTACAGTCAGATTGAAGACAATATTAGTATAATTGTTCTGAGATTGAATATTTTTGATATCTTTTACCGTAGGAATAGAATCATCTAGCATTTCAGCAAAGATAGAAATTTTTTTGAGAGGTGATGCAATGATTTCAGTGTTTCCGAGAGAAACAACTATTTCTTGCATCGGAGGATGTTCAGATTGAAAACTTTGACTTGAAGGAGTTTTCCATGTTTTTTATTCATATGGGTATTTTGAATATATTTGACTTTTGAAATATTTCTACCAAATACTTTGAAATGTACCAATTCATAAAAATTGAAATCTTCTGGAGAATCATAAAATTATTCCCATAAAGATTCAATTTCGGTTTTTGAAAACATCGTTCTGAGATTATGATGAAAAGCTTTGACAACAGGAGTTTGATCAGTTTTGAACTCATTACTTCTATCTATGGTAGAAGAGATAATATTACATTGACTATCTAATCGTTCTTGATTAAGTAGCATATCCGATAAGGCTGGTGAATCAGGTTGTTTTGATTCAACATCATCTTTATCAGATGTGTATTGAGGTTTTGGAATTCTAGGATTGAAATCAACACCTTTGAGTTTTTCAGAAGAAGTTGAAAACCTTGAAATTCGTAAAGGAGTTTCAGATCTAGAGGAATTGGACCTTCAAAGACCTTTTGATGTAGATCATCAAAGATCATCTTGACATGTCCATTAAAAAATGAAATAATTTGATTTGAAGTTGTACGAATAGGAGTAGGGATTGGGTTTTGAGCATTTTCAAAATATCATTCTAATCCTCTGGATTGAAGATTCCATGTTATCCTTTAGGAATCATGGTATTTGAATGAAGAGGGTTGACATCCACAAGAAGGCTTTATTGTCTTGGAGAAGAGCGAAGAGCTTGAATATTGAGTTTATGTTCATAAACTTATAATATATTCTATATATTAAAGCAAATGATTTTAAACGATCATCAATATCGAAGTTTTTCGTTTGAATATGAAGATTTAGAGCATTAAGAATAGCTGAAAACAATTTGAAAAAATAGGACCACTTTCTAAATTTGATTCTAAAACAGAATGCAATGAATGTTCAAATTTGAGAAGTCTCTTATCTTTGAGAGTTAAGAGAATATGAATATCTAAACTAAGTCTAAACAATGGTTTAACAGCAATTTAAATTAATCCCACATGAAGATATTTGAATTTTCTTCTATGAGTTTTAATATCATCTTTTGAAAATAAATTTATTTGAGATGATTCATTTTTGAAAGTAATAGTTCGTTCAAAAGTTTTGATAACATAATCTTGAGTGAAATCAAACTTTCTTATTTCATATATAGAACTTTTGTCTACCTTTGGTTCAAATTAACAATGAGGTGTGATTTTGAAAGTGATGGAAATTGCTAACAATGAGAAAAACAAGCGAAAACAATACTAGAACAAAAAACGGTGAAGGCCGAAAAATGGCTTGGGCGGCCGCTTAGCCTTGTGGTTCAATTATAGTGACCATTTTGTTGAACTGGGCAGGCGTCCGGTTTTGTATTGGGCGGCCGCCTAATACAAAAATTTGTCCGTTGAGATCGCATCTATGATCTCTACACAAATAACACATTGACAAAGGAGATGTGTGAATCGTTGGAAACCAAATACAAGGCCGAGGAGGAAGATACCAAAAAGTTTCTTATTTCTAAGAATTTTGATTTCAATTTTTTGGATAACCTACCATTGATAGACTAGGACATGTTTGCTTTTCTACTTTGAAAAGAATGATTAAAACCGGAATGATTTAATATGAAAACATAGAATATAACAAATGTAAATTATGTGTTAAGTCTAAAATGATTAAGAAACCTTTTCATAGTGTTGAAATGAAATCTAATTTGCTAAACTTAATACATTTCGATATATGTGAATTAAATGGAATGTTAACTAGAGAAGGTAATAGATACTTCATAACATTTATAGATGATCATTCTAGATTTTGTTATATCTCTTGATGAAACATAAAAATGAAGCCTTTAACATGTTTAAGATATACAAAACTGAAGTAGAAAATCAATTAAATAGAAAGACAAAAATTCTTAGAAGTGATAGGAGAGGTGAATATTTCTCTAGTGAATTTAATCTTTTTTTGTGAACAACATGGCATAATACATCAATGTAGTGCACCTAGAACACCTGAACAAAATAGTTTGGTTGAGAGAAAAAATAAGACACTAGTTGAAATGATAAATGCTATGTTATTAAATGCTAAGTTGTCATCTAATTTATGGGGTAAAGCTTTATTAAGTGTGTGTCACATAGTTAATAAGATTCCTTCTAAAAGATTTAAGGTTTCTCCATATGAATTGTGGAAAGGGAGAAAACCAAACATTGGTCATTTCAAAGTGTGGTGATGTCTTGCTTATAGTAAGAACACGGATCCTAAAAGGACTAAGTTGAGTCCTAGAGAGATCAAATGTGCTTTTGTAGGATATGCCCAAATTAGCAAGGCATATCATTTATTAAACTTGGAAACCAATATTATTGAATCCCGTGAAGTAGAGTTCTTTGATAATATGTTATCTTCGGAAAATAATTTTCTAAGAGAACCTCAAGTGGAGATTACTAGCTCTGCAAGATCACAAGTAGAGCTACCTTTCGAGGATGTTGAAACAAGTGAACTTCACATAATCAAAAGAGCTCGAAAGGAGAAAGTGCTTGGACAGGATGAATTAGACTCTCAACATATTTCTTTCTATTTAGTTGATGGAAATGAGAAGATTGTCACAAGAACTACTCCGTATGTTCTTCAAGTGGAAATCGATCCAAAAACTTATCAAGAAGCAATGTCATCTAGAGATTGATTCAATAATGTTAAACAACACTTGGAAATTAGTCGATTTACCACCTAGATCAAAACATATAGGTTGCAAATGGGTATTTAGAAGAAAGTACAATGTGGACGGTACTTTTAATACCTATAAAGATAGGTTCGTGGCTAAAGGATATCGACAAAAAGAAGGAATATATTACTTTGACACGTATGCACCAGTTGCACGAATAACATCAATTAGGATTATATTCACTTTAGCTTCAATCTATGATTTGGCATATACATCAAATGGATGTTAATACGGCATTCTTAAATGGGGATCTCGATGAGGAGGTTTATATGGAATAACCGGAAGGATTTGTTCTAACCGGAAATGAGAATAAAGTATACAAGCTAATAAAATCCTTATATGGATTAAAATAAGCACCAAAGAAATTGCATGAAAAGTCTTACTTAGCAATAATGTCTTTTGGATTTAAACATAATTGTGTTGATAAATGTTTATATTCAAAAGTCTATGATAATCATGTTGTGCTCATTTGTTTATACGTGGATGANGAAATTGCATGAAAAGTCTTACTTAGCAATAATGTCTTTTGGATTTAAACATAATTGTGTTGATAAATGTTTATATTCAAAAGTCTATGATAATCATGTTGTGCTCATTTGTTTATACGTGGATGACATAGCAATCAAATGCAAGGTATAAAAGAAACAAAGAGGTTTCTATATTCTACATTTAAAATGAAAGATCTTGGTCAAGTGGATGCCATACTAGGTATCAAAGTCACCAAGACTAGTGTGGGTTATATGTTAAGCCAATCACATTATGTTGAGAATGTGATTAATAAGTTCAAACACTTGAACATTAAAGAGGCTAATACTCCATTTGATCTAAGTTTGAAATTTATAAAGAATGATGGAAGAGCTATAGCATAACTTGAGTATGCAAGTGCTATCGGGAGTCTAATATATGTTGTGCAATGTACAAGACCCGACATAGCATTTGTAATTAGTAAACTTAGTCGGTTTACTAGCAATCCAAGTGAGAAAATTGGAAGGCTTTCGGGGGGGTTCTTGGTTATTTGAAGAAAACCAAAGATCTAGGTCTCCAATATTCTAAGTTTTCGGCAATCCTAGAAGGATTTACCAATGCTAGTTGGATATCTAGTGTTGGTGAGAATAAATCAATCTCAGGTTGGGTATTTACCCTTGGAGGAGGTGCGGTATACTTTCGCCACGGGCCAAACAAAAATCTGTAATCCGCCCCTCGGGCTAAATACTTTCGCCACGGGCCTTTGGCCCTTCCTTGAATGAAAGTTGGTCTCAAAAGTCTGTAATCCACCCCTCGGGCTAAATACTTTCGCCACGAGCCTTTGGCCCCTCCGTGAACGAAAGTTTTATATAATCAAGGGCACTTTTCTGGGAGTATGCCTCCTTTTTACTGCCTAGTAATTAGATTTGACAAGGACTACACAAACTGCCTATGAGACTAAACAAAGTGGGTGTCAACAAGCATAACAAATGTGTGAATTTAGGTTCTCCCTGAATCAAAGTTGAGATTCTTCCTCTGGAAAGAATCTAGTTAGCGAAAAGGGCGAAATGTCATATTTTTAATAAGAGATAACAAAAAGAGTAGATACATATAGTTTACTCATACGAAGTCTAATTGCAGGTCTTGGCTTTGTATTTTCTGATTAGGTAAATTCTATTACATCAGCTCAAAATACTAAAAGGCAACCACAACTACTATTATGAAGGCAAAATAGTGAGAGAGGAGAGAAAGAGAGAAGCCATATGTATAATACCTTGAAGCCAACTAATTGTAGAAGGCACAGATCAGATGATAATACTGAAAATGAAAACATTACCACAACCTCACTAGGCTTGAAATCCTCCTGAAGAACTGACTGGAGAGTAGAAATTGTAGTCCTTTAAAAGAAACAAATTACAATGTTAGAATTCAAAACCTTCTATGCACTTCCAATAATAGAGAACAGCCATATATAATTCACTATCTAACATCAGAGTAACCTGAAGAGCTTACATATCCTTGTTCATTGGTTTGTTTATACAGACATGGTGTGTGGGTTGGGGTGGGGGATAAGACCCACTCCTGATCAAGCAAGATTGTGAATCCTGTGATTTCAATCCTTTAGCGAAACAGTGTCTTAGCTTTCTATAACCTAGAGCAAGGGCAAACTAAGGTTTAATAGCACAAAATGTAGGGACGTTTGACTTGTTGTGCAAAATATCCCTACGTTTCAATTTTTTGCATTTTCACGTTTCATTGCGGAAAACGTCATTTTCACCAATTTTTAATGTCAAATGACCAATATACCCTCCTATTTAAATAAAAAAAAAAAGAAAAAAAAATAAATTGCAATCACACTCTCAAACTTGTTTTTGCCTCTGTTTAGATTCAAGAATTGATGTGTTCCTATGGGTCTTCATCAATTTGGCCTCCATACAGCAACAATTCAGTAAGCCAATTGCAACCAAAATGAAGCAATTCTGGTTCAATTAATTGAAGGGGCTATTGTACTCAATACCAATTCAATCATGGAGACACTACAACAGAAGTAGCTTTTTAAGGCATTCATTTACGGTGTGCATCTACGGCGTGCCGTAAAAATAGATTAATTACGGCATGCGATATATGTATGCCGTTACAAATCAATTACCTACACTATTTACGGCGTTCATTATGTGCACGCCGTAAATTGTAAAAAAATTGACTTTTTACTGCGTGCAAATGAATGCGGTAAATGCGGACATTTTATTACCAAACTCAGCACAGGGCATTTTATTTTCCTTTCCTTAAATTCGAATCATCTACGGCGTGCATCTACGGCGTAAAAATAGATTAATTACGGCATGCGATATATGTATGCCGTTAAAAATCAATTATCTACACTATTTGCGGCGTTCGTTATTTGCACGCCGTAAAAAGTAGTAAAAAAATATGACTTTTTACGGCGTGCAAATGAACGCTGTAAATGCGGACGTTTTATTTTCCCTTTATTTCCTTTTATTTTCCTTTCCTTTCTCACGCTCATTACAAAACACGAGGCGTAGTTCTTCTCGTTCCTTCAATTTCTTCATGCCCTGTCCGCCAATGAACGCTGTTCTCTCCCAAATTACCACCCTTCTATCAGCCGCAACCGTTCAATCAGCCATCAGTCGTGAGCCTACTAACCTAATGACCGAAGTCAGCAAGCTTTTAGGTATCGTTTATTGATTTTTTTTAAAGGCATTATTGTTTTGCTATCAATTTGCAGGGAAATAATGTGAAATGTAATTTGGGTTATTGGTAAAACTAGGGTTCAAATTCGATTGAAATTTAGTTCAATTGAAATTGAAATTTCAGTAAAATTCGAATTGAAATTTAGGCTATTTTTTTCTCTTTATTTTTGTGGGTATAGAGAAACCCAATTTGCACTGAAAGAACCAAGACACATCCAATTTGGCGGTTCCTTTTTGCTGCTTCACTTTTGACGTCTCTGCTTTCATTGTCGATTTGTTTTCCCAGTGAATTCATCGGACCTGATATTTTTCCTGTCATGTAATTT
>CAIGRT010116962.1:0-12736 GCA_903798405.1 Fraxinus platypoda | reverse complement strand
GGCAAGTCCGCGCCCCGCACCCGCCGAGCCCCGCCTTGTCTAAGGCGGGGCAACCCCCCGAACCCGCCCCGTTGCCATCACTAGACTCAAAGATACACACACGGCCAGAAAATAGTTTAATGCCCACAACGGGATAGGAATGGGTAATAGTAATCACCAAAAACCTCGCTTGAAGCCAGCACAAAAATAATAGTTTAACGCCGCAACATGATAGGCGTTCCTTGATCCGGCAACAAGAACTAATGCTGTTCACAAGTTTTAAGTCAAAAAATCTTCAACCAATAACACCACAAAATTATTGTATATGTACATATTTGGAGTGTCAAAGCTGATGCTAACACAAAAAAACCATGAGCCAGAAAGCAGTACTTTGAAAATTGAAGATGACCTAACATAGAAATGTAAAGCAATAGCAGAGTACGATACCAGATATAGCAGTGAGAAAAGGTACTAAGCTTACAGCAAAAGAGAAGCTGGAAATTCTTGTCATTAAAATGCAAGTCTTTAAATTGTTCAAATTGTGGATCCACTTTATAAGTAAGATTTAGTCAAAAGTAATAAGTTCAGAATCTTCATAACAAGTGAAAATCCTGGCATTGCAATCCATAATATAGCAAGAAGTACCTCGGTATCTGCCTCCTCCTTCGTTGCAAAAGCAGTATGCCCTTCTTGCCAAAGAAACTCTCTACTCCTGCAAAATCATAAAGATGATATTACCAATTAATAGATGACAAAAGCTGATTATTGACAGTTTTCATTAATTCCCCTTGTCGCAAGATATGACTGTTCAATTTTTTGAGTAACAAGAAAATGGATAATCTGGGGATAACAGATCAATTCGTTTTTAGTATAAATCTAATACAAATACTGGGCCTCATGAAATAGAAGCTGTATCCTCCTCACAGCAAGACTACTGAACCTATCCTGCCAAGAAAGCACAAAACTAACTAAAAGACAAGCTCCCTGAAAAGCACCTGATAAATGGAGTAGGATTGCTAAACTCCCATCTTACAACATTGCACCACTGGTTAAGTCTCAGAGGTAAATCACGGTGTCCCCTAATCCACTTAGAAAAATAAGGATACATAACAGTTTCACTAGTTGGCCGAATGGCAATGGGCACTTCCAGCTCAGATTCTCCTGACTTTGTAACCCATGCAACCTGTAAACAGTTCAAGATCATAGTTATAACCAAGGAATGGAGTTCTCATTTCTAGTGGTTGAGATTGCATTTCCAATGGTGGGCTTAGTATAGGTGTTAATGTAGAAACTCAATATCATTATATTTTTCAGTAAATATTAATTTTAAGTTAATGAATCAAAGTGATGAAAAATGATTCATGTACAGGAAGGAATATGGAAGGTGCCATCAAACTTGATAGTCACTGATCATGTGCTGCCTGTTTGTCATCGACCCAGAAAGGAAACTAGGCAACACCAAGAGTTACAGTTATCACCAGAAAATCTCACTTTCCAGAAAATAATCCACAAACTTCCAAAAGATACTTAATTATGCTCCAAACTACAGATAAATATGGTGTAACACACTAGAGCCAAGAGCAAAGTAATCTCACCTCTGGAGCAAACCCCTCTATATGATCCTTCTCCTTTTGTAGAACACCAGGGGACACAAAAAGGGGGAAGTAGCAGTTTTTGATTTTCATTTTCTTAATTTCAGCATCAAAGAAGGTCTGCACATTTACATAGGAAACGGATTCAACAGACGTATCTAGAATCAACAAATGAGATAAGAATAAAAAAGGTTAAGGTTATCAAACAGGCAAAATAATTATTAAGCAAGGAAAAATTATAGGACAAAACATTACAACATTCCATGCCCAACAATGATCCAATTTTTTTCCTCACGATATTGCAGCTAATAACTTAGGTTTGAAAAAAGGAAAATGCAAAACATTGTTCCTTGTAATGTGCACCTCAAATATTTGGAAATCACATCTAAAGTATATGTTATTGTAAAATAATACACGACTGCCGGTTTCACACATATAATGCAAGTATCTACTACTACTACTACAACAACAACAATAAACTGAGTCCTTTTCTCATAGAACTTGGGGTCTATAATGTTAAAAAAATTCACCACTCTATTCAGTGCACTATTGAATTTACTAAAAGGATCAAAGAAATCAAAATTAAATGCAATTACATCAAGTATCATATTACCAGTAGAGAGTAGAGTTTCACATGTAATGAAAACTTACTTGCAAGATCTCCCAAATGGACATCGCCCATGGCCGTAAAATATAACAACCAGATATGTCATAGTACTCAATCATCTCACCATTAACGACAACCTATATAGTAAAGGTGAGAAAATGTGATCAAGGCTGCTACGTCGAAAGAATTCCAGTTCTAAACTTATGAGACTGAAACAGGAAATTGGGAGTCAATTTAAATCACAGATAGGTTTGCAAGGACAAAATACCGTATTAAAAAGAAAATGAGTGAATAAAAATTCATGGAAGCACATACATCATAAAAATAAGTAGCCAGTAGTAAACACAACAAATATACATGCAAGCTCAACATACAACAACATTCAAAAAAGCAGCCAGAAATAGAAAGAAGGCGACCTCAGAATACCACTCTCCAAAGTTGTCATCTTTCTTGACTGAGAGACCTAGACCAGTCTCTTTCTTCACTTCCTTCTTTTTTCCCTCTGCATAACCAAATCATATTATTTTAAAAGAATACCCACATTGTTTATGCAAATACGCACACACCTCCTCCACAAAGAAGAAAAAAGAGATGCAGTGTACTCTACTGTGAGTGCAGATGGATACTCACTGGTGTTGGAACTACTGGCGTCTTTACCAGCCATGAGATGATGAATTTATAAAATTTCAGCACAGGACAGACCTGTAGACACGAATTTAGGCCAATTAGTAACAATTAAACAGTGAGATCAAGGTGGAATGTTATATAACTAATCAAAAAAGGAAAAAAAACGATAAACAGATCGGCATACATAGAAGGAATGATACTAACTGTGAAAAAATCAAAAGAAAATAAACAAGGCAGCCTCTTGGATTCATTTACATAATTACCACCAGTCAAAAGAGTGAAAAAAAACATACAGAAACAAATCCATTATCCATCTAAGAATTTATCTAAACAAGCAGTTATTTTATTAATTCCGTTCTAGCAATAAATTAATACAGTATACAACAAAACACAAAATTGAACTGGAAAAATACAAGTACAGAATGAAGGGGGAAAAAAAAAGGAATGTGTACCAATCGGAAGAGTTTCCTCTCTACGCCGCAATCGCAGAGTCAAATGCGCGCACAGTGGAGAAAGGAGAGGCTATAGCCGCTCTTCTTCCGGTAACCTAATAATGAAGTTGTAACGTGGTTGCCTGTATTAAATAAATAAATTCTATTATTGCATTAGGGAATATTGTAGGGTTTGTCCTCCATCTATACTTCTTTTAACAACTTGACGTTTAAATTTTTGAGATGTCGCGTCATACCTGTTAAAAGTTTTAGAGGGTGTTTGGTATGGATTAAAATTAGATTTTTAGTAGATTGTGATAGAAGTTTTTGAAATGTGTTGTTGAAAAGCCGTGGAACCCATGTAAAATGTGGTTAATATTGATTGTTTGACTTTGATTTAGATTAAAATCTGATTTTAATTTGTACCAAACAAGCCCTTAGTGTGTGGATCTCAACCACGACTCTGTTTGGATTTCTATTTTTTATTAAAAAGTTATTTTTCAAAGTTAAACTCTAATTTTACAATAAATTTCGTAAGATTCACGAGTACTATTTCATTTTTCAGCGGCACAAAATATAACTTTTAGCCAAACAAATGAAACTTGAATAGAGGTTATATGTGCTATTGACCTACCACAAAATCTTATAAAATAAGTCACACATTACCGTTTTCAAGGTGGACAATGAATATCGATAACAGTGCACTTCGAGACTAATAAAATTATAAAATAGAATTATACTTTCAATAAAAATAGGTTAAAGTCCAAATTGTTATAAGACATATAAAATAGGGGCTATTGGTGTAATAAATTTTCCCACTTCTAACGGTAAATAAATGTTGAAACCATTTTTTTGAAAAATAAACAAATTTACGAGTCTCGCGATTTTTCGGATAACGCAAAAAATATTGAAAAAATTAGTATTAAGAGAGAATAAGACTTCACCTCGTTGAGATGAGTTCGAGCACAATCAAGGTCGAGAAAAGTCGTTAAACTTTTGCTATAACTGATGAAACATTACTTTTATTTATAAATTTTATATGATTCACAACTTTTATATACATTTCTTAACGTCCTCAACTTAAAAGCAGTTAAAAATTTAACCAAGCTAGCCGTCTTTGCTTTAATGACCTAAAAAATGTCGGGAAATGTGGGCAACCTTTCGTGCACATAATAGCAATGACAAAAATATTGTTTGGTCGAAACTGGTGTTGAATCTTAAGCAGCTTCAAAACTCATAAGAGAAGTCTAATTGAAATACCAATAATATTCTTCCCAAGAAGCACAGAACGTGTCAACCTCCGCGAGGGTAACTGAATGACATTAGACAACTTTTACCAGTAATCTAACTAGTAACTACAATCATACTATTCATCTTCACATCCAAAATCTTGATAATTGCCAATCTGCATCAGATACAAACTTCAGAAATAATTTGCACAATTCATAGGATACCCAACAACAAGCGATGGAACTAAACTGAACAGGTAGGATGCACTCGGATCATATTTGACGTGAAGATTGCCCTTCAAAAAGCACACGTGCTTAAGAAAAAACCTGGGCAGGGATAGGGAGGGAGAGACAGAGGCCATACACATTTTTATCATGTCTAGAGCAATTGAAAGCCATAAAAAATTGGATCAAGAAAGATACCGATTAACTGGTGAGCATCAACGTTCCACATGGTATGAAAAACTTCAATTACAAATCTATGAAATGGGCAACCATTAAAAATTGAGTATATCAAAAGAAAAAGGATTTCGGTATCTCTCAGCTTGGTTCTGGTGGCAATATTTTCAAGCTCCTCATCCACTCACAGAAGCTAGGATCATCAAAATGAATAAAACTACTCTTTAGTTTAGTTCGCTGCTCTGGAGTCAAAGTTTGAAGCTGAGGAAATCTTGCCTCCTGCAGTCGTAAGTAAGAAAATTTGAGTTTTTTTCACCAGACAAACTGGAATGTCCTAATGATGATTAACTTGTATTATATTTCACTCCAAAACTAAATTCTAGGATAAACAAACTGAAAAAGACTCCAAATAAATTGCAACTTTATTAGCACATACTTGCTCGTAGGGGGGATCTTTGTGTGCAGGTATCAGTCGAGAAACAAAATATCGAGCCTGAGAGCTCCCCTCCTGTTGGAAACCAGAACCACTCAGAATCTTGGTTTATAAAAAAAAAAAATTAAAAAATCTAGTACTGGCAGTGAATCCAGGGCTCAAATGGAAAGCTTCTTTCCAGAAAGAAAAATGGAGTACCTTAAATGCAAGAATTCTAGGAGCTGGAAATCTCATTTCAGTGAGCTCTTCAGCCAATGTCCTACAAGCTGCCAAAGCTGCAGCACTGTTTCCTTCCTGGGCAGCAAGTTCAGCACCCTGAATAAAAACAGAAAATTGTTACTTATGAAATCCTACACATAAATATAAGAAATATAAGCACCAAACTAAAGATAAGTTATTCCCATTTGATTACAAATCACCGATTTTACAAATATCTATGATAAGTTACTTCATTATTGAATTGAGTATGAAGTATAAACCAGAGTAAAAAATGGTCACATGCTCACAAATACTGATTTTAAAAGTATACAAGTTAACAGCGAATCTGGAAGGCTTCAAAGGCTATGTTGTCATGTAAGCATAACAAACAAGTCTTATGCTCACACAAACAAGTCTTAGATGAATTATCATTTAAGCAGGCCCTAAGATTTCAGCTCTACCCATACAGGGTCTACGTTCTGCAATCTGCAAGGCTCGGCTATGTTGTCAAAAGTACCAATATAACCCCGACGTGGTCCCTATTCCCCAATTACCCAAAGCTAAATGACTTGCGTGCTAACTAGAGTTCAGAAAAAACTTCAAGCCTGGCACGTCTTTTGAATTCCTAAATGAAGACAAAAAATATATATTTCAGTGTCAAGTGACTTGAGAATCTTATACTGGGAGATGAAATGTGTATGTATTATCAACAGATACCATTTCTGATCCATTACTCTATATTCACACATGTTCACATAGGTTAACACTCGCAACAATAAACAAATAATACATGAGCTAGGAACAAAAGTACAATTGGGATAAATTACATATCCTGATGTCAACCGTTTCATGCATTTGATGTTGAAAACAAAACGGAAGACACCCCAAACCAAATAAAACCAACAGAACTCAATTAACTAGGCATGATTTTCCCCTCAAGTGCCTCCATTTTAGCTCATAAAGACGACTTTGGTTCAGCTATTTTGCTTAGCTTTGCAGATTAACCGTGAAAAGGTAATGATATAATTTTATAGGAGAAACAGTTGTAAAAATAATGAAAAAGAAAAAGCACGTTAAAAGAGGAAAAATGACGAGATTATGTTGGTCAAACATGAGTAACAGATTAAAGACGCAACCTACTGTGTGGATTTTCTTTTTCTATAGATTAACGGATGGGTTTTGGTCCTTTTGGAAGGCAGGATTGGAGGGGTGGGTGGCCTCTATGCTTGTGATTTACATGCGGGGCCAAAGCAATTTCACAGGTGATAAGATCCAAGGAAATCTTTCTTGAGCCCCTTTTTATGGCTCTCAAAAGAGCATCTTCAGGAAAAATTCCTTTTAGTGCATAATAAGTCCCTTTCACGTACAAGCTTTCACCAGCCCGGGCTAAGATGGCTAAGGTATTTGCCACATGTAGTTTTGGAAGATGTTAGATACGCTTTTTAATTGGATACGACAATATTTTTCTAGGGCCAAAACTTTCCACCTTGGAATACATCCTCACTTCACAGAGGGATTTAATTATGCACAGGCCCAAACAAAATGGTCTGATGCTGCTTGACAGACAACAATGTCTACAAGTATAAACCAAGACAAGCATAGGTTGTAACACCCCAAAAGGAGTAGTCTCTTTTGTCCACTCAACATCTCAGGACAACAGTGGGTTCGGAGGACATGTTCATAGACGTGCAGTAACACCTGCTTTGTCAGCAGTCGTCATGTTGCCCTAATTTTAGTGCTTTTGTTTTGTGCCAAAACATAGTAACTCCTCATTCCTAAAAATAACAGGTTTCCTGGCCCCATCATCATGACACACAAAACTAAGTGAAGTTGTTTAGGAGATGGGAACATTTATCTTATTCTTCCATAAAAATATATTCTTAACATCCATCGTAAAATATTAAGCAATACATGCATTGTACAGATATTTGATCCTATATTTATTTTCTAAATATTAAGCTTAAAGTTAAAAAAAAGTAAACAACGTCAAACTAAAGGTGAATAAATATGAAAACAGTTTCAGCACTCGAACCAAACAACAATTTATAATGCAAAGACCAAATTATATAAGATGCAGCATCATAACCTACCAGATGACTTCAACAAAAAAAAACAAAGGTTTATTGAGTGGCATACCAGCCAAATAAAGACATCAGTGCCATGATCAAGAACAACTGCAGCGTCAGATTGCATAGCAAGGTCATAAGCCGGAAGTTCCTCGAAAGTTCCACCTTCCATGTGCATTAGACAGCGAGGTGCCACCATACGAAGAGATAGATCAAAGGATGCATTGAGGAACAAGCTCCGCAAAACAGACCTCTCATCTTCATGACCAAGTATACTTCCGAGAAGTGGGCCTCTTCTGAGATGGAATAGCAGTTCAGGCAATAAAGAGAGCTCCTTGGGAAACCGATAAAACTTTGACTTGGGCATTTGGGAGCCGAACTTATTAGCAATATCTTTAATTCTCTCATCTATCGTTTTTCGCATATCAAGAGCATCAGTTGAGTCTTTGGCTCGTAAAAGAGTTCTCTTAGCAATAAGAACCACAGCCACTTCATCCTGAACACTCTCTAGATATGCTGAAACACTATCTACGGTAGGCAATCTAACAGTAATCACTCTCGAGACATCAGCTTGATAAATGCTTGAATATTGAATAGCAAACTGAAAGTACACAAAATCACTCTTGATGTCTCCACTAGTCTCCAATGATACTGCAAAACTTTGTGTTTCTTCAACACTAAGCATCTGTATTGCAAGAGCACTGTCATTCTTAAATGTTTCTTGACTGTCTGTATGTGCTTCCTCACCAGGACCCACCACCTTACTAACAAAAATATTATCAGAACAACGGATTTCCAATAAACCATGAGAACCTGCAGCCCTTGTAGATGCCCTCTGCAAGTTCACACCAAATGCTTCTCCAAAGTCATCGTGGAGAATGAAAACACCACCAGACGCTTTTGCAAGAGGCTGTAAAACAGGAACTCTTATTGGACATGTTCCGGCACATAGTAGATCAACCATTGTGTTACGTCTATGAGCCTCACGGCCTAGATTCTCCATCCACTTCAACGCTATTTTCTCCATGTGTGGGTAGTTTGGATGACTGAGAGAATGAGGAACTGAACCAGGACCATAAGTATTGGGTCCACCAGCGCACACAATTATTCTGCTATTTCCACCGGGCCTTTTAACAACCCCCCTGGACATTTCTGCTGAGGGCCCCAGAATTATGGCCATGGCAACCTCCACTGCTGTACCTAAGCAGCGGTCCCTGGAAGCTTCAGGTAGATTCAGTTTATATGGCCTTAACGATGAAAAAATAGCATGAGCAACAGGGAGGGAAGCATGAATAGGAGACAAATATATCCCGGTCCCATAGATCAAAGCTTTTAAGGACTCCTGACTGGGCAACCTGTCACCGGGAAGTACATCTGCAGATGCGGTTGATTCTTCTGAGAAATCATACACGGAAACTGTGCGGCCATAGAGCACAATCCCTAGTCTTGTTGTTGGGGGCAAAGAATCAACAAATGCGTGCAAGGAGCTTTGTAGATGCTGCAGGTGTGGCTCATCTAAACACTCGTCTATTACCAGAACCATAGGCGCTGACATTCTAGATTCAGACACAGGAATAAAGCCAGGTCTCTTGTTCCCAATCTGGACATAATCGACCAAAGGAGAGGATAGTTCTGGCAAATTTCGGAGCTCTTCCTTGCTGGGAGCTATATATTCCCCTTCACTTCCATTCAAATTTCGGCAAATTACACATTGCCACTGGCCTGAGCCCAGTAAAATATTGCAGTAGAGATTGGCATAAGCTCCACAATTCTGGCAGCGATGGGGATCACGTTGTATTATTTGAGGGCCTGGTGAAACCTCCCTGCCTGGAGAAACTAATGCCCCAAAACCTAAACTGGTTACATTGGCTAGTTTCTTCTGTTTCAGCACCTACAGGAGTAAGCATGGCCATGTCAAACAATAAGAGGCATGCATGCAACTCATCTTATAATCAACAGGATATTGTCGAGAATTAGATTGAAAAGCTGAGGCATAACAGTCATCAATCAAATTATGCATCCAAAGATCAGAAGTAATAATATTCTCTATAAAATATTTTGAAGGACGCGAAAATAACATGTCTGGTTGACATTTATATGCTACAGTCCATCAAAAACTGACAACAATCCGAGCTAGTTATATAACATTTTCCTAATTTACAAAATTAAACAACCAGGTAGCATTGGTTCCTTGTAACTGATTATAAGGATAAAGATACCTTGTGAGCTGAGAATAAAACATTTGGAGATTCTGCAACATGAGCCAATTCCTCTGTAATGTCAGAAATGTGGTGCTGTAACTCAGCTGACCCATTTGAAAAATGGGGAGGCAATGATGTAGGTAAAGACAAGCCCGAGGAGAATGCTATAGGCTGAGGAGATGCAGGAGAAGTTCTGAATGGAACGGCAGCTGGTTGGAGAGGCGATGAGAACACAGGAGGGCCAGGTGGAGTGCTCATTCGAGGAACAGGGCTACCTGTTCGGATTCCATTTGCTGGTGATGGTAAATTTGGAGTCTTTATTGATGGAGAAGGAATCTGATTTGATTGTATAAATGGCGGAGGAGGAAATCTTGGCCCTGATGGAGATGGTGATGGTGGTGTAGGGAAAGGAGGGGAGCCCAATTTTGTATCTGGGCGTGCGGATGGGGTGCCTGGGTTAGGAGTAATAGTAACAGAGTACCCAACGGAAGATTGTGGTTGATTGGCCATACAGAAGTTGATCTAATCCCAAAAACTTTAGTCCCAGTTTCAAGATTTTCAAACTTCACCTCTACAGCTTGCCCTAGAAATCATTACCCACTATACAATCTTTTGGTGGTCATTGAATTTCAAAAAAAATCCCAAAACCTCTCAATCGAGATATATATAGGTACCCAAAAAGTTATTAAGTCAAAATATGGAACCTTAAATCCCCAAGGAGATCAACAATAATGGGTTTTTAACTGAAACCAAACAAAGAATTACAAGGCAAGTTCTGCTCACGATCTGCAACCCATGGTTTCACCTTTCAGACAAAAAAAATAGAAATACAAATTAAGAATCATCGAAGATGAGCAACCAACCTCTTTATTGATAAATCTTGTAAAGATTATCGAAGAATTAATTAACTGAGAATTCAAATCACGCTGAATCTTGAGGTTTATTGGCGTCAAGGAAACAATAGAAGAGGAAAATGCGTAAAAATGAAAACGAATAAAAAGGTATGCCTGTGGATTAAACCTTTCCTGTTCCCCCTCTCTAAAATTTTTGCGAGGTGTTTTCTTGAAGGGTTCTTAGAGCGGGGAGAGGCAAAGCAGTTACGCGCGCCGTGATGTCTTACTGTGAGTTGAGCTGGCAGTAACTCCGCACATTATTGGCGGATGAAACGTGGCAATGTCCACTATGCTTTGCACTTAATTACTGTTCTTTTATTCTTTCAAAAATCTTTTTTTCGACCAAACATTCACAGAATAAAATATTCGAAACGTAAATTTAAAATTTTTTCTACTTTCTAACCACACGTTCTCCAAAAATTCACAATTCAAAATAATATTTTTCAAAAAAATGGCCATCAAAGAGGGGCTAAATGGTGACGTTTTGCCAGCGTCCTTTTCCCATTTAGATTCCTATTTTTGAGTATTTAATTGACATTTTTATTATGAAAAAAAATGTTTTTGAAAGTTAGTCAAGTGACTATGTTTTTCTAAGAAAAATGAAAATATTTTCTTTACAGGGGTATGTTTTTATTTTTCAAGCAATTCACACCTTATAAAAATACAATTTTATGGAAAAATACAACTTTATGAAATAATGATTACTCAACTTTATATTAAATTTTCGTTTGAGCGTCAAATTAAAAATTATTTCATTTACATTGTGAATTTGTAAATTATCCCAATTACCCCCACTCCATTAACCACTTGTCAATTTTTTTTTATAGATCTACCTTGTTTGGTTGTGGTGTGATTGAAATTTAAGTAGTGGTGTGACTAAGACAATTTTTAAAAATTATGTTATATAAGTGAAATAATTTTTAAAGCTCAATGGTGTAAATGAAAGATCTTGAAGTTTACTGAACTTTAAAATTGAAAATTGTAAATTTTCCCTCTTTTGTGGGATTAAAATCTTGATTTTGTCTAACTCAAAATCAATAATTAATTTGGATAATTGCAGCAACGGTACCAAATATTTCATCTAATTGCATACTCTGTCCAAATCTTTAATTTGTGTGACCCACGGTACCAAACATTTCATTTATGTCACTCACGGTACCAAACCTTTTCAAAATGACGCATCTGAAATCCAAATGGACGGTTTATGTTAGTTTGACAGTTAGTTGACCAAATAATTGACTTTGACAGTAATTTTGACTAATTTTAAAAGGTTAAAATGGTAATTTTACATTTTTTAATAATAAAATAACTAAAATCAAATAATTAAAATTAAAAACTCATTTCACCTTCTTCTTCTCCACCCACCCCACCCTACCTTAAATCTGTAAATTTGGGTTTGAACCTGAAGAATGATTCAACAAGCTCGGGAATGNATCAACTTCATCTTCTCCACCCCACCCCCAACCGGGCCACCCCGACCCCACCCGAAAACCATCACCACCACTGCTACAAGTTGGATCATCCATGGCTTCTCTTTCTAAAAATGGATGCCGCAAAGAAACCTATCAAAATAATTTACTGCAAGCATGGCAATCAACGTTGAAAATCCATAAAAAAAAAAAGTAAAAAAAAAATTGACTTTCAAGACCCATTCCAGTGCATCGATGCATGCCTGCATGGAAAGAGGAGCGTGTTCCATCGACAAATGCGTCATTTTATTTGCAGAAAAGAGAGTTCAGATCTTCATATTCTCAAAACAAATCTTGTTCTGTTAACAGATTAGGAAAATTGGACATATTTCCACCATTAAAATTGAATTGTTTACTCCCTTATTCAAATTCTCTCTATTTTTCTTTTTCACAACAAAGTGAATCAAGCTAGGAAGACTATGCATTTTTTTCTTGAGTCTTCATCTTTATGAGTTTTGTTCATTGCTCATAATACAGTACAGAAAAGTAAAGTCAACACCAAACAAGCTCATGGTCGCCATTTGTGCAGAAAACTACCTTTAATTTGTAAAATTAATTTCAGAAAGTAGTTTTCATTCGCTTGGTTGGTGGTGAGTAGATGTGTAGTTATTG
>CAIGRT010116950.1:0-11059 GCA_903798405.1 Fraxinus platypoda | reverse complement strand
CCACACTCTTGTCTCCAAATGTGATAGATGCCAACGTAGTGATAATATCTCCACTCGAAATGAAATGCCGTTGAATTCTATATTGGAGGTGGAGATTTTTGATGTGTGGGGTATTGATTTTATGGGGCCATTTCCTTCTTCATTCTCGAATCAATACGTATTGGTGGTGGTCGACTATGTGTCAAAGTGGGTAGAAGCGGTAGCTTTACCTACTAATGATGCAAGTTTCCACATGAACTTAAAAACCATTCCCATAAAATCAAAAAAATTGTGCTAGCATTGCAATGAAATTTCGTTATGCAAGTTTGAAAGGTCAAACTAATGAATATTAAATAGAATTAAACTTGGTGTACAACTAGTTTCACACCCTTTAAGATGCCAAAATCGAAATCATTGATTTGAATAAGTGTTGTTAAAATTAATGGTCAAAGAGTGTAAACAAAATTGTCAATCATGGGATAAGTGTAACAAAACAGATATATTTATTACTCTTCTTTCACCTCCTTTCCCATTCTATTTTTTCTCTACATTTTTTATACTTTCACATGCATTTTTTCCTGAAAATTACTAGAAGGGTGGGTTTTTTGTAAAGAATAGTCAAGTTTTGAATATTTCTTAAAGGCACGTAAATGAGCGTCTAGAAAACACAAATCCAAATATAAAAGTCAATGTTCAAAATTGTAAACCCATGAAGAAAAAATCAAATCAAATCAAATCAAATTGCTGAATTATTTCTGTGTATTTCCTATCTACTTATTCATATCTTCCTCTTTAGTATGTACACAGATACACATCCCATTTTTAGTTCTATCTTAGAAACATTAATTCTTTCAGCTAAATTTAGAGCTGCTTTCTTTCAATTCTTGTAGTCTTATGCTTGTCATTCTTTCTTTCTTTGGGTCTCTGCTTCTTGTTTGTACAAGCCATTTTTGTTGAAATTCCTCTTCAACTCCTGTTTTAATTAATTTATTTATTTTTTGACAATTGGGTTTGTATTCATTAGCTGTTGGGACGGGAAAAAAAATTATTTTAAAGGGAGTTATTGGTTTCTCGGTATTGGGTAAAAATACATTTTCTCGAAGAATCTGCATTATCTGAGCTGAAATTATTGTTAAGTTGAGTTAAGAATTTGAAGAGCAATGGGAAATGATAGAAGAAAGAAGATTCATTTAAGCAAAATCTATTCATTTAGGCGTGGGAAGGGAGAATTCAAAGATGATCATTCACAAATTGGGGGGCCTGGTTTTTCAAGAGTGGTGTATTGTAATGAACCAAGTGATTCTGAGGCCAGTTCTAGGAATTATGCAAGCAATTATGTTAGAACAACTAAGTATACTGCTGCAAGTTTCTTGCCTAAATCTCTGTTTGAGCAGTTTAGGAGAGTGGCTAATTTTTACTTTCTTGTTACTGGCATATTGTCCTTCACAGAACTTGCACCTTATTCTGCTGTTAGTGCAGTTATTCCCCTCATTATAGTCATCAGCGCGACAATGGTGAAAGAAGGTATTGAAGACTGGCAGCGAAAACAACAGGTACTTGATGATTAAACTTTTAGAAGTATATTTTTTGAGGAGTTCTTTAGAGCTGAAATGATTGAATGGCATATGGAAATCAAACTATCTTCCTGTTTGAGATTTAATTTGTTACGATTTTTCGAAGTTTTCGGATTTTGCTGTGAGAAGTGAAGTTGAAAATACCGGCAATGAAAATGAATAATCTGATTGATTTGTGGTGTCCAATCACCAAATAAGTAGTTTTGATTAGCTATGGTTTGCATATAAAATACAATGAGCTGTTTCAATTTTTCTATTTGCAATAGCAATAATAATCTTTGATTGAAGTTAAAAGATGTTGATAACAATTTCAATAGTGTTAAGTGCCTTAACATCTGGCCTATTGTAAGGTGCAAGCAAAGCTAATTTTTGTTTACAATCTGCTAATGTTTGTGCATATTTGTTCTGTAGTCTAATTCGCAAATGTAAATTTTCTAGGATATTGAGATGAACAATAGGAAGGTCAAGGTACATCGTGGGGGAGGAGTTTTTGACCGTACTGAATGGAGAAATATAAGTGTCGGTGATATAGTTAAGGTAGAGAAGGATGAATTCTTTCCGGCAGACCTAATTTTGCTTTCGTCCAGTTATGATGATGCCATATGCTATGTTGAAACTATGAACCTTGATGGAGAGACAAATTTAAAACTAAAACAAGCATTGGAGGATACTTCATATTTACATGGTGATGAAAATCTCCGTGATTTTAGGGCCACAGTTAAATGTGAAGATCCGAATGCAAATTTATACACTTTCGTTGGAAGTATGGAATTCGATGAACAACAGCATCCTCTTTCTCCTCAACAACTGCTCCTTCGAGACTCTAAACTGCGAAACACAGACTACATATACGGAGCCGTTGTCTTTACGGGTCATGACACAAAGGTTATTCAGAACTCGACTGATCCTCCTTCCAAGAGAAGCAAAATTGAGAAGAAAATGGATAAGATCATCTACTTCTTATTTGGTGTTTTGTTCATGATGGCTTTTATTGGATCTGTTTACTTTGGGATTGTAACAAGAGATGACTTGGAGGGCAGACATAAAAGATGGTATTTGAAACCGGAAAGTGCTAACATTTTCTTTGATCCCGAAAGAGCCCCGATGGCTGCTATTTATCATTTTCTGACAGCCTTGTTGCTGTACAGTTACTTGATTCCAATATCTTTGTATGTGTCAATAGAAATTGTCAAAGTTCTTCAGAGCATCTTCATTAATCAAGACATTCATATGTACTATGAGGAAGCTGATAAACCAGCACATGCTCGCACCTCGAATTTGAACGAGGAACTGGGCCAGGTTGATACAATACTTTCTGACAAAACGGGTACATTGACTTGCAATTCAATGGAGTTCATCAAATGCTCGGTGGCCGGAACTGCATATGGATATGGGGTTACAGAAGTTGAGAAGGCTATGGCTAAAAGAAATGGTTCTCCTCTCATTGTAAATGGAAAAGATTATGTTGACGATCCTGCTCATGGTGCTAATCATTCATCCATCAAAGGTTTCAATTTTGACGATGACAGGATAATGAACGGGAATTGGGTGAATGAGCCCCATTCAGATGTAATTCAGAAATTTTTTCATTTGCTAGCAGTTTGTCATACAGCCATTCCTGATGTAGATGAAGAAACTGGGAAGGTCACGTATGAAGCCGAGTCGCCAGATGAGGCCTCTTTTGTGATTGCTGCAAAAGAACTTGGCTTTGAATTCTTCAATAGAACACAATCAAGTGTCTCGGTGAACGAGCTGGATCCCAGGTCAGGGAAAAGAGTTGAGAGGTCAGTATGTCGAGTGCATCTAGATTACATTTCTCCTTCTCTTTATTCTGGAATCTCCAACATTTATATCTCCATTGCATACATGCAAAATATCTATTATCTTTCTATCTTTAGAGCATGTGTTGCAATGCCTCTGGATAATCAATTATCTGGAAACTAAGAGAAAGCAAAGAACATTCTTTCCCCTGCTAATGCTTTCTTCTTCGTGCCTGATAACAACGTATTTAGCATTCTTATTTTATGTGTGCAAATGATTAATGAAAAAGATGTACAAATACTCCATAAACAAGACACTGGATTTAGAATTCATTGATCAAGCAATATTCAAACATATTCTAAAAGGATTTTCCGATTATGCAGGTCATACAAACTTCTAAATGTATTAGAATTCAACAGCACAAGAAAGCGAATGTCCGTGATAGTAAGGGACGAGGAAGGAAAGCTGCTATTACTCTGCAAAGGTGCTGACAGGTTTGTCAATTCCTTACCTCTGATATCAGCTGTTTCCTAGACCACTATTTTTTTTCTAATATCTAATCTTACTCCTTTTTTGGCATTGCAGTGTCATGTTTGAGAGGCTTTCCATAAATGGAAGGAAGTTCGAAGAGGAAACGAGAGAACATGTAAATGAGTATGCTAATGCAGGCTTGAGGACCTTAATACTTGCTTATCGGGAACTCAGTGAGGAAGAATATAAGGTGTTCAACGAAAAATTTGTAGAGGCAAAAAACTCGGTCAGTGCAGATCGTGAGGCAATGATTGACGAAGTGGCAAAAAAAGTAGAAAAAGATTTGATTCTTCTTGGAGCAACAGCTGTTGAGGACAAGCTCCAACAGGGGGTGAGGTTTTAAATTTTCTTATAGAACAGTAATGGACCAATATATAAAAGTATAGAGATGGACATATAATTTTATTTTTCTACTTTTGATTGTGGCAGGTTCCTGAATGCATTGATAAACTTGCACAAGCAGGAATAAAAATATGGGTTCTTACTGGAGATAAGATGGAAACTGCTGTTAACATTGGGTAAATTCTCGGTACAATTTTTGTAAAACTAACTTTTTCTGACATTTTGTTGTCCCAAAATTGCTGACTCAAGATTTCATTTTCTGCAGGTATGCTTGTAGCTTGCTCAGACAAGGAATGAAACAGATTATTATAAACTTAGAAACTCCAAAAATCATAGAACTGGAGAAAACGGGAGATAAGAATGCAGTTACTAAGGTACATGTATATCCTGTTTTTTACTTTCTCATTCTGATGGGGAAAACTGTAAAATGCTGATGTAAAAAGCGAGAGCTTCTTGGATAGTTATAATATGCCGTACTGAAAGAGTTTGCAATTCATTTTTCTGTTAGGCTTCGAGGGAAAGTGTCCTTCAGCAGATTATGAACGGAAAGTTTCAGGTTGCTGCATCAAGCTCTGAAGCATTTGCCCTGATCGTTGATGGGAAATCTCTTGCATATGCATTAGAAGAAGATACCAAAATGTTATTTCTTGAACTTGCAATTGGCTGTGCTTCTGTAATATGCTGCCGTTCATCACCGAAACAAAAAGCACTGGTAATAACCTCTTAACTGCAATAACGGCCCACACTCCTTTCTTTGGCTCAGTTGTTTGTATGCTTTTAAAGTTTACTCATAAGTAAATAAGTAAGTTTTAAACCTTGGTCAAAGTTGAAAATAAGTTGCTTGCTCTGATAGTAAGTTAAGATTTAAAAATAACTAAAAGGACAAAGTAACACATCCAACTTGTTTGAAACAAAAGTCAAGTATAAGTAAGTTTTACGTTTTTCTAAGCTTAGCCAAAACGAGTTTTAACATTTTTTTCTTGGAATTTACAGGTAACAAGACTAGTTAAAGATGGAACAAAGAAAACAACGTTGGCAATTGGTGATGGAGCAAATGATGTAGGAATGCTTCAAGAAGCAGATATTGGAATTGGAATTAGTGGTGTTGAAGGAATGCAGGTGAAAAAACTAATGGTTTATTAGTCATAATTCAGAAACTTAATTCGAATATAATCTGATATTTTTATCGTTTTTCTTCCAAATACATTAGGCAGTCATGTCAAGCGATATTGCCATTGCACAGTTCAGATTTCTGGAGCGTCTGCTTTTGGTGCATGGACATTGGTGTTACAGAAGAATCTCTTCAATGGTAATACACTCATAATTAATTTCATTGAACTTCTTAATTTCCACAGAAGATTTATATCTATCCTTACTGAGATAAAAATAAATATTTTGAATTTCAAAAATTGCTTGAAACCCTTTTGCATTCGGAAGTCATTTGAGTTTCTATGTACTTCTTTGTGCAGATTTGCTACTTCTTCTATAAGAACGTCACATTTGGTTTCACAGTCTTCTTATATGAGGCATATGCATCGTTCTCTGGACAGCCTGCATACAACGACTGGTTTTTGTCCCTCTATAATGTTTTCTTTACATCACTACCTGTGATTGCTCTGGGGGTTTTCGACCAGGATGTATCTGCTAGATATTGTCTGAAGGTATGTTTTTACCTAGTACAACACTGTGTCAAAAAATTTCTGTTGCTACGCCTTTATCAGTTCTCATTCTTTGCTTGCTTTCACATGGCAGTTTCCTATGCTGTACCAAGAAGGTGTGCAGAATGTTCTCTTCAGCTGGCGTCGTATAATTGGCTGGATGTTAAATGGTCTTTGTAGTGCCGTCATTATCTTCTTCTTATGTACGAAGGCACTAGATCCACAGGCCTTCAAGAAGGACGGACAAGTAGCCGGGTACCAAATTCTCGGGGCAACAATGTACACCTGTGTCGTTTGGGTTGTGAACTGCCAGATGGCACTCGCCATCAGTTATTTCACCTTAATCCAGCATATTGTTATTTGGGGTGGAATCGCTCTATGGTATCTTTTCCTCTTGGCATATGGAGCCATGCCTCCCAGCATTTCCACAACTGCATATAAAGTCTTCGTCGAATCTCTTGCCCCAACACCCTCTTTCTATATAATAACTATCTTCGCGGTTATCTCAGCCCTGACCCCCTACTTTGTGTACAACACAATTCAGATGCGTTTCTTCCCAATGTATCATGGGATGATACAATGGATAAGACACGATGGGCGATTTGATGATCTGGAATACTGCAAAATAGTGAAACAGAGATCAGTACGTTCCACTACCGTCGGTTTTACTGCTCGTTCACTGGCAAGAACTAATTCATTGGAGATTGGAAGTCATAATTAGGGATTACATTTGCGCGTGTACCATTTAGAACTGCCTTCACTTACATATTGCAGGGCCGGTCTACAGAGGTACAATTCAGATGTGCCACATATTGTACTGGCAGAAAGTTTTCCAAAAAGTTTGTGAATGTTGATTCTTTCTTTTTTGTACATAATAGAGAGAGATATGCTGTAATATAGAATCAGTAATAAGAAAGAGATCAGGATTTCTCTATTTATCCTAATTCTCTATCAAGATTTTGCATTTTGTAAACAGTCGAGCAATAAAGAATGAATTATCTCTACTTTCCCTTCTCTTTCAATGACGGTTGATCTTTTCACAGATAAATTTGTAGATCTGCACAATATGTACGTTTCCTTATTGTCCGTGTCACTTCAAATAACACGAGGAGGGAGTTGCAGTAAGTTGAACAGTAAAAACTTACAAGCCCGCAAAATTGACAGTAAAAACTACTAAAATATCCAACTTTCATGCAGAAGTAACTAGTCTAAAACATGCAACGGAGGTCCCATATAATCATATACATTAAAAGACCTACACATGACCTTAAACAAATAATAAGTAATAAAATTATATTAAATAAAGTGAAAATACAACAAAGAGAGAAGAAAAAAAGTCAAGTAGAGTGAGTCATATAACAAGTACATGAACAATCTATGACATGTTTGGTAACAAAGGTTAGATAGTGCTCAATATTGTTAATTTTACTATCCAATCTTGTCCGGTGCTTGAATATACCCCAAAGAATCTTGGGCTAGGAGAGGGTTAGGCCAAAGAAATCAGCAGCTGATCTTCCCATTATATTAGCAAACTCATTGAAACTTATGACTCCATCACCATTTGTATCAGCCTCTTGCATCATCTCAGTTAGCTCCCTATAGGTTAAGGGGTGTCCCATTTTCGCCATTTGTCCCGCGAGTTCGGCTGCGGTTATGTAACCATTTCCATCACGGTCAAATGAACGGAAAACGCCCATTAATTGCTCCTGGTTGATCAAAACCTCTTCATTCAGGTCGGGCAATATGGCATCGACCAACTCTTCGAACTCGATAGAGCCATTGCCATTAGAGTCCATGTTGGCTAAGAGGACATGGATTTGATCACCACTAGGTTTTAGGCCGAGGGATCGGAGGAGGGCAGCCATCTCCAACTGGGTTAGGCTACCGTCGCGGTCCATGTCGAACCGGTCAAAGATGTCCTTCAGCTGAGTAAGCTGATCAGATTGAAGCTTGACCCCCATGATGGTGGAGGAGGAGGAGGAGGTGGTGATGGTGGTGGTGGTAGGAGGAGGATAGACAAGGAAAAAAAATGTATGTTTTGTGTTAAACCAAGACTTGGTCCATTTAATATGTGGGGTTATGCTTAGTCTGTTTTATATTGGGTGATCCAAAAAAGAAGGCGTGTCAGATCGAAGGGTAAACGTTAGAATTGACGGAATTAGCCATGTATGAGTTGTCAGTTGTCAATAAATAATTGCAAGCCATGTGACCTATGTATAAATAGTTAGAATTTTTAGAAAATTTAGAAAATGTTTGGTTGAAAAATTGATAAAAATTATGAGGTCTCAAAAAATGAATGGTTGAAAATGTATTTTCAAAAATAAATTTTAAAAAATCGGGGCAAAACATTTGCAGGGCTCAAAACTTTCATCCCGCTTTCCCTACTTCAATGGAAAGTCCTGAAGTTTCCAAGCAAGATGCACATCTTATTGGCTTTCATCGACGTTAAGCACCACATAGAAGAAACCAATCGAGTTGGGTTTTCAATCATTAGCTATAAATGACCTGCTTTTAAGAAGAATAAGAAGACTAGTGGATGCGCTTTCAACATTCGGTTTATAGATTAGAAAGATAACTATTTTTTCCAATTAAAAATTAGTAAGTGAGGTTGCAAAAAATGGAAGCCTCCTAATCTGAAGCCAGTAATTGAAAGAAACTCTATACTACTTTCAGGAATTTTCGATTGAATGTCGCATGGTTCTGCATTGCCAAGCAAGAAGCAGTATATACTCCAACTCACATTATGGCAGCCGGCTTATAGACACAGATGCAAAAGCAGGATTAGAACGAGGACTGAATGAATCATATAATTGGAAAATAAAAAATTTGTTTTACTCGATTGGTGAAATATCATTCATAAACAATAAAATTACTCCAATGGTAGGTGAGAACATGTGGACCAAAGAGGAGAATCAAGTTGTAAAATAAAATTTCCACTACTATGAATCCAATTTGAACTTGAAATTATGTTGACCTTCATTGACATAAGCGTTCACACTTTAACGAAATCCAAGGAATCGCTAGATCTTCAAATTCTAATCCAAAATCTAAGCTTGAAAATTTAACTTATAAAATTACGAGGCATGTCTGGTTATTAATTAGATAAGATTGATTAAAATTAACGAAGAAAAGTGAATAAAAACAAATATTATGTTTCAATGTTCAATTTAACTCAGTTAACACATTATTAGTACACAAATCAATAGAACATGAAAAATGTAACGAGCAGTAAGGTCAAGTATGGCTATGATCTGCTTTGGACTGGAGGATCATTTGTATGGGCTTGGCCCAGGTCAACCTTTTTAACTTGTCCATGGTAAGTCTCGCGTTTCATATTGTATCGATCGGTAGAAAATATTTCAATTGCTAAATGAATTGAACTCTTGTTATTACGTTATGAGATTGAAAAGAGGTAATTGGAATATTTAATATAGTTTTGTAAGAAAAAATATTTTATTTACAAATTTAATTTAGTTGCATTTAGCTGCTTTGAGATTATTTGGTTTGAATTTTATTTATTAATTTGTACCAAAAAGAAAATATATTTATTATTAAAAAATCATTGACTAATTCTTATCTATCCCTTTTGTGTATAGAAATTTGTTTAATTAAACTTAATGATGGTGTGTGTTGAATAGTCAAATAGAATAATTTCTCTATTTTTGTACGGCAATTTCCTATTACGGGTTTTGCTACAAGCCGTGTACCCGACCCCACGCCTCCCCCTCACAATTGGGGGGGGGGGGGCGCCCATTATTTTATTCATTGGCGGGCCCCCCTCATTGTGAGGGGGGAGTTGGGGCCGTGTACCCGGGCGTGTAAACGCCCGGGTACAAATGGCAAAACCCTACTAAAAATCATTTCTCGTCCTATTTGTCAAATCCATCTAATTTGAAAAATTGATGTAAATGGTCTCAAACGTTTGTCCATCTTACATTTTTGGTCTAAAATTTAAAACTTGACAGAGATGGTCCAAAAGCTTTACATTCTCGGCACAGTTGATCCTTTTGGATGGATTCCGTCCAAAGGATCATTAGCTTTGGTGCTCGGAAATCGGAATGCATTTTCTTTTAAGGGTAAGTTGCATATTTAGTCCAACCTTTGACAAAAGTAATAATTTTGTCCCTAATCAATTTTGTTCTCAATCTTTGATAAATGGCAAAGTCAGAATAATCAATGATGAATTAGAATTTCTAAAATTTTTAAGATTTACATTCTGGATTGACAACTCAGAAGTCAATGAGGCAAAAAAAAGGGACAAAACGATTTAAAACTACTTTATATATTCTGGTCCTAAGAATCCTCTATAGCCAAAGTCATAGTAGTGGTTGAAAACTATTTTGTGCATATTTGTGTCCAAAAGTAGTTACAAGGCCCCTTCCTGGCATTTGCTTAATGCGCGTACAAGCTTTTTAAAGTATTCCTACAACTGCAGTCGAGGAGAAAAGTGTACGGTGTAATTAAGCTTCACATATCTAACGAATTTCTCGTCTCGACTCCAGGGTATGAACTTTCCTGACAAACAAGCCTTAGTAGTACTTTTAAACCTACGTAGCACTGAATAGGCTAATTTATTAGAGCTGCTAAAGGTATAATTATTCATTCAGTTGATGACAAAGGAAAAAAATAAAGAACTTGATTATATCAACATCAAAAATCGGAATTTACTAACAAGAAAAAGTTGTAGCAACGAACAGCAAAGACATTACTATGTCTCAAAATCGACCTTGTTGTGAAACAATCTATCGNTTTGAGTCATGACGCATTTATATAGCATGTGATCAAACATAAATATGAAATTTTGTTCTCATGATAAGTATTCTAGCAATTTTCTAACAAACTTCAAGTTGCGAGTAGATAATAATTTCATTTGTGATTGTTGTAAAACAACCAAGATACCAGAATTTCTCTGATACTAATTGTTGTGAAACAAACCACCGGATTGAGATGTTGAAGTTATATGGTAAATAATAATGAAGTGTATGATCAAGTAAAAGAATAATAAAGACAAGAATATAGAAGAGGAATTAAGAGATTTTATTGACTCAATAATAATGGAGAAGAGAGAAAAATTACTATAGATCCTATAACTCTAGTAATCTATTTTTCTCACACTATAAAATTGTATAGAAGATCTTAGTATTTACAAGGAACATATAGGGGATGTCCAAACCCTCCTAGTAGAGTTGTTGATGAAGTATGATATCAAAAAAT
>CAIGRT010116903.1:0-15774 GCA_903798405.1 Fraxinus platypoda | reverse complement strand
CCCCAGCCTATAATGCCAGAGATCGAAACTTTTGCTGCTATTGGAAACGGCTGCAGCGGCAGGGGATCTGTTTGAGAGGGAAGAAGGATCTTTTGTCAAGACTGTAGAGGGGACTTGAGATCCCACCAGATGATATTGTCCTTGCTTTATTTCACCCATTCCAGTCATTTTCAAGGTCGAAAGGTCCTGCACAAGGCATTTTTCAGAAAAAAAATATTAAGCAACAATTTGATGTTTTGGTTAACTTTCTAACAGATATAAGATTGAATGTGAAGGATGGTACACAGAGAACATTGTTGAGGATCAATTTCTCTGTCACCTTGACAGTTCCTGTGTGCGTGACATTAGCTATATTTCCATTAGGAAGTAAGACTGAGTAAGCCACTTTAGTTGGAGGGCTGCTGTAAAATGTGGTGCAACAGACCATATGGTCTGTTGCACCTGTGTCAATCACCCATGGTATGCAAAGATTCTTCCTGGTTTTGGTACCATGGGTGGATAAGCAAGATAAAATACCAGAAAGTTTGGAAGTTTGTGCATCTGAAAGAGTAGTGTTGGTGAGTCCTTTGTTGTTTTGTGATTGTAGTAGAGCCAGAATCTGAGCATGCTGCTCCTGAGTGAATGTCGCTTGGTTGCTGTCAGCATCTTCTTGTCCTTGCAGGGAGGCTAGACTAGCAAAGGTATTTCCCTTTCCATACAGCCTATGTCCAGGAGGGTATCCATGAATCTTGTAGCACTTATCTACCGAATGTCCTGTCATTTGGCAGTGGTTACAAAATGATTTGTTGGGGTTGGCCTTAGTGCATCTCTCCAGTGAGTGTCCAGCCATCTTGCAGAAAGTGCAATAATATTTTCTCTGTCCAGGTCTTGTTGGATTGTAAGTGTTTCCTCTGGTTGCAAACACCATGGAGTCTGGGGTAGAGATGTTTATTGAGATCTGCCTCATTTTCTCCTCTTGTTGAATTATAGAATAGACTTCATTGATGGTAGGAAAAGGTTTGATTATAAGGATCTGAGCCTTAATTGCCTTATATGAGTCATTCAACCCCATTAAGAACCTCATTACCCAGTCCCTCTGCTGGTTCTCAATGACAGACTTAAAACCCCCACAGGTGCAGTTTGGAACAGTCTCATAATTCATTAATTCATCAAGGAGCGTTTTATACTTCGAGAAATAAACACTTACAGTATCTTCCTCCTGCATCAGGGTAGTAATGGACTGCTTCACCTCATAAATTCGTGGGGCATTTTGCTGTCCAAGTTGATGCTCTAGATCCAACCAGAGTTCACGGGCTGTATCAGCATAGAGTGTTCGAGGCTTAATGTCAATAGACATAGTGTTTTGCAACCAAGCGATTACAATGTCATTGCACCTTAGCCAATGCTCCATCAGAAAAGTGTTGGATTCTCCTGGTTCAGAAAGGCTTCCATCGATAAAACCAAGTTTATTTTTGATTCGAAGTGCTCTTTTAATAGATCTTGCCCAAGCATAATAATTGGTGTTGTCAAGAACATGGGTGACGAGAATGGCTCCTGAGTTGTCGTTTCCACCAATGAAGTAGGGGCTGCTGGGATTGGTAGGATCATTAAGTTGAACGTTTGTCATTGGATTAGCATTTGAACTTTGCTCAATGTTGGTGTTGGCATTCTAGTTTGTTGTTTCTCCTGTGGCACTTTGATTATCAGCCATTGCTTATGGCTCTGATACCATATAAGAAATGAAGAGGAAAATGTTTTGTTATGTGCTCACTGATTATGCAAAATAAAACCAGCTGAAATTGTATTGAAAATGAATTGATAAAAATCTGTATTACATCCGTTCACCTATACATCAGAATATATACACCAGCAAAGAAGGATCTAGAACTAATACCAGCATAACAGATTTGGCAGAAAGAATAAAATATCTAGCAACAAAATTACAGCAAGGCAAAACAGAAATAATTGGCAGCCATGTGCATCTTCTTCAATGGACGTTTCTACCCCTCTCCATGATCCTTTAGCAATTCGTATCCTCCTTTCTGATCATCAAGGAGTTCCTCATTTAATTCTGTTTCATATTTTAATATAATCAGAATTGAAAATAATCAACATAGGAATCTGTTTTTCTTAGACGGCCTATAGTGAAAATGACAAGCAATATGCCATTACCTTTTCTGGTCACGAATTAATTAATATCATAGGTCACATCTTTATATTATAAAATAAATGAATATATCTGGCTAAACACAATCTAATGATAATTTGTAATTGCTTAGGAACCGTACTCAAATTTGAAAGTAGGTTATAATTAGTATTGCTCATTGCCGAGGAAAAAAGAGATGCAACTCAATAAATGATAGTAATTAATTAATTAATTATTATCGTGCACCAAATCACATTATTCTGGCTTGAAATATCAAATAACTTAAAAAGTATAAGTGATTTTTAGCATTGAAAACCCCAGGGTTAAAATGTCAAATAACTTGATTTTTAACACGACATCGCATCATGATCCAATGAACCTATAAGAAAACATCTTTGTTAAGAAAATTTTTTAAAAGTGATTTTAATATAATTATTATTTACTTGAACTTGCAAATTGTAACATGAATACTGATCAATTCAGTGTAATTCATGAAGTAATTTTTTGGTTTTTTATTTATTTAATTGTGTAAATAAATAAATAGATAGAAATAACTAGATAAATAAAAATGTGTGTATTGACTAAGGTCTTGGTCACGCAGTTGGTCATTGTCAATCACAATCCTACGGCTAAACCTAAAGAAGTCCATCTTTGAATGGTGGACTGCTGAGCATCATAATTGCTACGAAAGAACAACGTTAAGGCAAAACATAGCAAGTAGGGTGGGGCCACGGCCGAACCAATGGACGAGCGATTTTTTACAAATTTCAAGTCATCGAAGTAATGTGAACATTATTTAAAAATTGAAAGTAATATATACTTTTCACTTTCTTTATCTAAAAGTGACCTTACCACGTAAGTTCAAGAAGACTTTATTGTAGATTTCTGTCTATTTTACTTCATCGTCACACTTGCTACACCTCTTCTAATGAGATTCCAAACAACGATCACATGGCAGCCAGCCAGCTAGCAAACACACCAAAGTCTATTCTTCATGCTACTATTCTGCCTGACCTCGGCAAGGACTTAACTAAGGTAGCCGAACCGATGTATCATCTCAGTCGAGGTGACATGTACAAGGCGACTGCCTAGCGAGGTACAATAACCTGCTGCAGAATGATTCTGAGGTAGTCAACCTCTTATGAGAGAAGGCATCTCTCATTTCTCATATTCTAAGAGATCTTCAGTATAAAATCTTCCTATAATTGATTGATATGATATCTCAACAGCAGATACCTCACACTCAATGTGCCAGTCTATTTTTAACAAGTTAGACATTGGCTATAGGGTAGCTACCTGTTAGTAACATTAAATGCCCCTGAATATAGGATTGATTGAGGACACCTAGAAGAAAATGTCTCAGCTATCAGGATGAGGCCATGTGTCGTTCCATTCAATGGTAACCATTCTCCCTCTTCTTCTATAAAAAATTACACTTTGAAGGTAATGAAATTTTACACACTCAACCATAATATTGCTATCTCATTTTACACTCTTATAAACCCTGATGCCCGTGCACTTACATGATTCACATCTTTTGTTCATCCTACATTCATAAAAGTTGACTGACTTGACCATCGAGTGCTCACTGTCGCATCCCCCACCATTGAAGAACGTTGTGTGTTTCTAAAGATTTGTCCAAGTGTGCAAGAGATTATCTACGTGGACGCAAGTGAAATTGGGATCTATTGGTGATCCTGCAGAAATTGAGGTCAACAATTGACGAGCAATCCCATGGAGAAAGCTTATCGAAAAGTGCCTTCACTTTTCTCTTGAAAAAGGTTTTGTTCTTGAATAAAGAACAAGTGGAAGTTTTAGAGAAAAGGCTTCTGTTTTTTTTTTTTTATTCTTGGATGTTTTAAGTCCTTGAAAAAAGAGGATTTGGAAAGAAAAATTTGCTCAAAAGACCTCTTTGAATAAAATAGGCGTCCACCCACCACGAGTGCTAGCGAAGAAGATGAAAATTCAAAGAGAGCAAGGGAAGTCTCCAAAGAAGAGTTTGTCTGAACCCATGTAACCCATCTCCAGCCTCACTATAGTGCGCCTCATAGAGAAGTGGCTTTAGTGGCCACCAACATAAGGAACATTATGGAGCAAAATTCCATATACAACAACTTCTCCAACAGATACAAGGACAAGCGGGTATGTAAATGCCCCAAAACATTCTTTAGCCATGTCTCTTCGAAGACCAACAAGACGAATGGGGAAACCAACGAGAAAATGAGGAGGTTCAGAGTGATAGGGCCCCATTCCAGGGGTGCTTGAAGGTTGTTAGCCCTATTGAAAAAGATGTAGGAGTGGTTGTATCTACAAATTACTCTTCTGGCCAACCTACAAATGACCCGCTCAATGGAGAAGACAAATTTCTTCCAATTTACAAACAAGAGAGAAGACCTGAAAGCTCCACTAGCATCTTCGATAGTTGAGGCACTAGACCGCATAGAAATAAGCCAAGGTAAAACCATCCTATATTCAGGCCCATGAGAAAATGCAGTGGAATATGCCTCAAAATGACCCACAGCCTAGAAATAGGCAAAAGCTAAGAACAATAGAGGCCATAGGGGAGCAAACTGTAAACTTTCAACCACCTCGCTATCAAGCTGATGGGATGGATTTAGATGGACCATGTAAGTCCTATGAACATGATGACGACGATGACAACCTCCCATTCTCCTAAGAACTCCAAAATACATATGTTCCAAGTCACGTCAAGCCCCAAAGATACTAATGCACGAGGGAAGAAGTGACCTAGAATAGCACAACAATAGCTATAAGACTCAAATGAGCTTAAGAGGTACCTCTCTAGCACCAAAGTACAAAGCTGTCCACCTGACCCTTTGTGGGACAACAAAGATGTAGTACAACAAGCTCCACCCTAGGAGCATTAGGAGTTTGTCGGATCTAAAGAAGTAATTCTTGAATAACTTCCTATCCAAGAGGGAATGAGAGGCCCCAGTTATTGTCATCATAGGAAATGAGAGGCCCCAGTTACCTACCAAATTTCATTGATAAAACAATCTATTGTGAGACGATGCAGAAGCTCTCTCTACCCTAAAAGGAGGTCTCAATATGAACACACTATTCTGGAGGGATGATTGTAACAAGATTCCTACCACTTATAACTAATTAGTAGAGATGATGAAAGAGAAGATCATTAATGAAGAGATGTTCGACAATTGCAACATGGAGACAAAGAGGTAGAGGCGCCATCTCCCATTTAGTAAACTAAAGTTGGACACAAGCAATATGTCAAATTGCGTCCACTTCACACCAGGCATGTGCCTGCCATAGCCTATGATGAAGCTGGACTTAATGGCTATGGGAATCAAGGAACTATCTCCTCACAACTAGCTACACAAGAGGCTAGAGACAACAAACTTAGGAGGCCATATAAAGACACAATGCCCTTATGTACTTATCATCAATCACATGGACAAAATACTAATAATTGTAAAGATATGGCAGTCTCCACGGAGCGGAATAATGTTGGTGCACCTAGGATAGACAATCGCCTCCACAAGGGAATTTATGCCTGCCAAGGCAGGCTCAATAGCCTAGGTAAGAAAAGGCTAAGTGACCTTCTAGAGAATATTTCACTCGTTAGAGAAGAGATGATGAGAGGAAAGGGCCCAGAAATGGGTAAAGGCAAAGAAGGGACCCCGAGAGATATGGACTCCAATCCGGGAAACCGATACAATCTTTAGAGGTCCCTGTAGATCATGAGCCAGCCCTTATGACCTTACCCCTCTACGATTCACAAGTAATAGCATCATCCCAAGAGGAAAAATCACTCTCGCAATAGAGATGTGAAAACTTCCTTTAGTGGCATATCATTAGATAGAGTTCATTTTGATAGATAATAGGTTTGCTCATAATGGAGTCTTGGGAAGACCTATCCTGAAGGAATTATGGGCCATCACCTCCGTGCACCACCTATGCACGAAGTTTCCCACGGAGAATGACATTGCTAATTTTAGAGGCAATCAAATGGAGGCTAAGGAATGCTATTTGAACTCCTTAAGGATAGTGAAACCCTCAGAGGTCAATATGGTGATAGTTGACACAAAGATGATCAACACCCTTAAAGAAAGTAGACCTCTGAACAAGGGAAAAACATTGAGATGATAGATGCCCCTGAAGAAGGGAGGATGCTAATGAAATGACAATGTACGATGAATTGGATCCTCGCATCACTAAGACCAATTCACAAACAGCTCCAATGCAAGTGTTAAAGAACTTTCTCGTAGATCCTTAAGATCCCACTAAGTCATTATAAGTTGGGAAAAATCTCACAAACAAAGGCAATGGGGCGCTTAAGAATTTTCTATGAAAGAGCTTGGATGTCTTTATTTGGAAGCCTAGAGATATAGTGGGTATTGACCCAAAAGTAAGTTCCCACTACCTCAAATTTGATCACAAGTTCGCTACAAAAGTAGAAAGCTCTTAACCTATAGAGGTATTGAGTATTGAAGGATGATGTTGACAAGCTGATAATGATTTCATCAGAAATGCCTATTATTCATGGTAGATCTCCAATCTAGTCCTCGTGAAGAAACAAATGGCAAGTGAAAGGTTTGTATAGTCTTCTCTAACCTCAATCAAGCTTGTCCCAAGAACAAATTTGTTTTTCCTCGGATAGACCAATTGTGGATGCCATCGCAGTGTATAAGTTGAGCCTATAAATTCCTATTCAGGTTACATTCAGATCTCCATGCATAGAGTCGATGAGGAGAATACCTCTTTCATCATCAATAAGGGTCTCTATTGCTACAAGGTGATGTCATTTGAGCTAAAGAATAACTGAGCCACCTATTAGAGTATTGTGAATTAGATGTTTACCAACCTCCTTAGCAAAACTATGCCAAAAGATGTGCAAAGTCTCGTCTAGTGGGCAACCATCCCGAGCTGTTTTGTCTCAAATCCATTGATAAATTCCTTCTTTTGTTAAAGTCATCAGAAGGGGAAAGAAGTTCGAATGTATAGAGAAGTGCGATGAAGCCTTCTAGGAATTGAAAAAAAACTTCGACCATGGCTCCTCCTTTCCAAGCCAAAGGTTGATGAGCCCCTACTATTATATATGGCCATATCTAAAGAGGCCATTAACTTAAATTTTGTAAGGGAAAAGGGTGATTGTCTATCTATTACATGAACAAAGCCCTTTTACAAGTGGAGGCCCGCTATTCGAATATAGAGAAGCTCACACGTTTTCTTGCCATCGCTTCTAGAAAGTTGAGCCCATACTTCCACGGCGTAGCATTCATGTGTTAGCAAACTTTCCACTTAAGTATGTGCTTCAGAAATTAGATAGTCTAGAACATTGACGAAATTAGCTGTAGAGCTGAGTGGGTTTGACATTTTCTTCAAGTCAAGAACTTCCATCAATGATCAATCCATTCTAGATTTCGTGGTAGAATTTACCAACGTCTTCAAGATAGAGGCGATGATGGAACTTGTTGAGCCCCAAACATGGAGTCTCTTCATCGACGACTCATCTAGAGATGTAGGCCTCTGGATGAGAGTGGTGTTAGTAAGCTCAAAAGGGTATAAACTTAATTGTGTGATGAGATTTGGATTCAAAGCCTTCAATAATGTTGCGAAATTTGAGACCCTCCTAGTTGGCCTCGGATTGACTCAAGAAAAGCAAGTAAAGAGGTTAGACCCCAAGCTAGTTGTGACCCAAGTCAATGGTTACTTCACCACCAAAAAGAAGAGCATGGTTGCATACCTCAAATAGGTTATAAATTTCCTCCCATCATTTGAAAAGTTTGAGTTGGCATAGATCCCATACCTTGAAAATACCCATGCTGATGCATTATCCAAGATGGCCAATAGCAAAGATTTCGAGATACTCAAGATAAGGCTAATTCAACATCAATATCGAAGGGATAAGAGGTGATGTGGGTTGAAGGCATCCCATCATGAATGCAACCAATCATAGCCTTCATCAAAGATCAAGTCCCAACTAACAACAAGGATGAAGCCTACAAGCTTAGAAGGAGAACTAAACATTCGATTAAAAGAGGCTTCTCATCTCCCCCTTTGAGAAATTCATGAGAGTGTATGCCATAATTACACAGGAGCAAAAAATGTCAATGCTTCACAATTATCTAGAGACAACCCTTCCAGAAACTCATGATTATACCTAGCCATTGGCCATTTGCTAAGTGGTGAATTGACCTTATAGGTCCCCTGCCAAAAGGAAAAGGAAGTATGTACTATGCCATTGTTTCTACATATTATTTCACTGAGTGGGTAGTGGTCGAACCTTTGGCCAAGATCACAGAAACCAACATTCCCAAATTCTCAACTCAATTCTATATGACAATGGGCAATTTAACAACAAAAATGTCACAAAGCTCTACGAAGATTTAGGAATCAAAAAAGTACTTCTCCACGCCTCACCACCCTTAAGCAAATAGTCAGGTTAAGCCATCAATAAAGCCGTCAAGTATACCTTGGTATACGGAATATAATTGTTGAAACCGACTCTAATATTGTGGTTCAGTAGATTAAAAGAGGTACTTGCTCTCTATGGCGGCTTTGGGAATATTGGGAAGAAACATTGGAGTTGTTCCAAGTGCTAAATGCCCAGGTAAATCATGTGTTTCGGGAAGCAAATATGGCGGCTAATTTTCTTGCTAAAACTGGTTGTGGAGGTACATCTACTGACTTGCTTATTGGCGATGAGGTTCCGACACTACTTCGAGAAATTATGTACATGGATAGTTTGGAATTACCCTACCTTAGGAGATAATGTGTATTGTTTTAATGTTTGGATTTGTCTTCTTTTTGTAATCTTGGTTTTCCTCCGCCACATGTGAGGCCTTTCAATAAAAAACTCATCTTTCTGTTTAAAAAAAAAGTATACCTTGAAGAGAAAGATTGATGCTCCCAAGGGAGTATGGATTGATTAGACCTCTCAAGTGTTGTAGACTATTTGAACCACAAACAAAACTACCACTAGCGAACACTTTCTCTATGGCCTATAAAGCCAAAGTTATGAGCCCAGATGAGGTAGGTTTACCTTCACCTTTGATAGCCCAAGTATAAAAATGGGGGTGTTTTGGTACTTGAAACTTTAAAAAAAATAAATCAAATTAAGGAAACGACAAATACGTTGATCAATCAAGTAATAATCGTAATAAATAAAAGAATAGAGAGGATACAAATGGTATATTTATGGAAGTTCGATCCAAACCAGTGAATTACATCTTCCGTGACCAACCTCTCTATAATGAGCTAGGCCTTTTCACTATATTGATTAACTTATGGTGCAATCAAAACCCTTACAATGCTTTCGATAACTTACAAATAAAGAGTATCGATCCTTATACAATATTAACCTTTCAAGAGACCTCAATATGATCCGAAGAAGAGACGAACACTTTAATAAATAGTAATGAATAATAACTCAATTGTTAATGAAAAACTTTGATGAATATAGTGATTTAAAAGTTTGATTCAATCAATCAAATTGTTTGATATGAAGAAGTAGAAAAAATAAATGCAATGTAAGTTCAAGGATTCCCTCAAAATATTTGTCTCCTTAATGCACTTGAAAGACCTTACATTTTTTGCAAAAGAGAACCTATTTATAGATGACAATATACAAAATTTTCGGTAAACGTTTCACCAATGAATGCACGAGCCAAATTTTTCATGTTTGAATATCTCGTCTCGACATCCTAAATGACTTTCCTCACATACTAGATTAGTAATTTTTTCATCCGTTCGGCTTGTACTAGTTCAACACTATTGGCCCTTACTGAGACACACTGGCTTAAACAATAGAAGAGCTGACTGAGGTACTTCTTTGCACTACAAAGGCCTCTTCAATTCCAAAGTCCTTCCAAACTTCTTCCCTCCTTTGAAACTTTTGAAGAAAAAGAGATAATTGTCATGGACTTCGATATAAAGCTATTGACGGCCGCTATCCTTTCGGTTGGGCTTTGCACTCTTTTTAGTTTTGTTGGAGACTTCATTTACGATAGGATCCTAATCGTTTCTGGATTGACCTCAATTCCTCTTTCATTAAATAACAATCATAAATTTTGCCCGTGGGGCCCTGAATGCACACTTCAATGTATTGAACTTCATTCGCTGATGTAGAATAATATTAAATATGCTTCTATGTCGAGATATGTGTGCTCACTTGTCTTCAGGATTTTTGTCCAACGTATCATCATAATACCTCCATGGTTTTTTCGATCTCATTAGTGAACAATAGATTAACCAATGTTGTTAGGTGGCCCCAACATTCATGAGCACCAAAGGCATTACTTTGTAGCATTATATGCCTCGGTCTATGATAAATAAAGTATGATCTTCGTTTGGCTCATATGTGAAGATCTGATGTAACACGAGTAACTATCCATAAGGCTTAGCATAGTATACCTTACTGCCGCATCAACCAATTAATCTATATGAGGCATTGGAAAGCTATCCTTCTGGCAAGCTTTGTTTAGGTCTGAAAAGTCAATGCATGTTGGCTACTTTTTGTTAGGCTTCTAGAGGACTTGGTTAGCTCAGACAATGTGCTTCTCGGATAAATCAATTTGATATTAGCTTGTCAATCTATTTTCAGTCGCGCTACTCGTACGAAGCTTCTTTACAAAGCTCCTTGACAAAGTGACGTGGCAAAGAAATAAAAAAAAAAAAAAAATTGAAAATGACAAAACCCATATCCCTTCTCTCTCTCCACACTTCCCCGTCATTTTCCCCAAATTCCTTCCCAAAAACCCTTCCTCCAAAAAAGACGAACCTCCAGCAGCCGGTGAACTCTAGCACCTCCGGCGTCATCGCAACCTCCGACAGCCATACAAATCCAGCGCCTTGGTTGGGCTCTGCTCCGGAACTATTTTTCTTGTCGAAGGGCGTAGCCGTCTCATTTCAGAAAGAGGTTCACGGTTTGGTAAATAGTTTTTACCCAAATTGAATGTAAAATTTTTAGAAGCTTCCATTGACTGCATATTTAACGTAGATGGTGAAAATTTGGATTTTGAAGTTGAACGTCAGTTTTAATTTTTTCAGTTTGCGGTGGGATAGGGGCTCTATTTGCATGATTTGAGGTTTTACATTGTAATTAGATGCTGGAATTTTGGTATTTCAGTTGAACCTTGGATGTAAACGAACTCAGTTTCGACATTTAACATTGATGCTGAATTAGTTAGTTTTGTCAGTTTTGTTTCGGTCTGAAGTTAGGTGCAGTAGAGCTTTAACATTGAAGTTAGAGTTTGGGTTTTTCAGTTGGAATTGGATGTTGATTTCTCAGTTTCTACATTTCACTGAGATCACAGATTATTTTGGTTTTTCAGTTGGAATATGCTGTGAGTTGTTTGAGTATGAAAATAGAAATTAGAAGCTGGAGTTTTGGTTTTCAGTTGAACGTAGATGTTGAGTTTTCTGTTTAATATTTTGTTGACATGCTGATGTTTCAATTGCACACTTCGCTGATGGTTTTCAGTTTAACATATATGCTAGATGCTCGTTTTTCATTTTAACATATAAGTTAGATGTTGATTTTATTATTTTGACATTTGTAGACATAAATGTAAATTGGTTTGATTCAGGAATATAGAATGCCGGGAAAGAACTCCGGGGTTTGTCACGGTTGCAGGAGTGTTGGACACTTCTTCAGTGATTGCCCGATAAAACGTCGATGTCCACTTTGTGTGCATGGATATCAGAAGTTTTTCGAGGTTGAAAAGAACACTGTTAATAAAGGCAAATTCTTCAAATGTTGTAGTGTGAAGTGTGGCTTTTGGGAGTGGTGCAAACATGTGTCGTTGTAGTCTGGATGAATGTGGACGACGGCATTTGTTGTGTGAACACTTGGCTCATACCGTGACCCTACATCATGATGTTGGCATTACTTATAAAAACAGTACAAAAAAACCCGATGATTCAAAAATCTTTAATTGAATATACCTACCATTAGGAGTTGTGAAAACGAGTAAGGCGTTGTCATTGGCACTGGCATTGGCATTGGCAAATGCATTGGCATTGGCATTGGAACTGGCGTTGGCACTGGGATTGAATGATGTGGTTGAGGATGTGGGCCAACCTTTCCTGCTACGCTCTTCGATCGTTCCTGCATAAAAAACGAAATTTTTTCTTATTACCATAAAAAAACGAGTACAAATATTTTTTATTCGAATGAATATACCTTTGACTTCTTAGCTCTCGCCTCCAATGGGCCTTTTCTCCGCAATTTCTTCGGGGCTCCTTTTTTCTTCGACGATACGGGATCTTTGACAGTCTCGATGCTTTGATTGTGAGATGCAATAGGCTGTACATTTGTGTTACTATCGGAACTCGACTTTGTCAACCTAAGCTCTTTGTTTTGAAGTTGTATCCAATCCATGATAGCCCGATACATCCCTTCATCATCCGCAGCTAGATCTGCCACAGTAGCAAATGCCTGACACATATCGTCATACCTCAATTGTCCAGGTGTACTAACCATACCGGCATAATTCACGGCGACCCGCGTGTGTGCTCTGCTAATGTCCCTCCTCCATCTGCGCAGTATATACCTATCTGGCATCACAGTCACCTGGTTGCGGATCAATACTGCAATCGCATGTCTACATACTATATCCCAGAATTCGAACAGGTGACAACTGCATATGACGACCTCTGTCTCTCTATTAAATGCAACCTGAAAATTTTTCCTCCTACGTCTCTCGCCACATACAACGTCCTCACATACTTGATATGTTGTCCCCTAATGTCCCTCTGAAGAAGAGATGAGGTCATAGTACACCTTACCTGTAAATTCGACCTGAACTTCCCTGAACTTCGATAGGGTGTACAATTCCTGATATTGTTTCTCCATTTCGTACGTGGTTGCACACAGTATCATTTGAGAAAAAGACCTGAAATCCGCCTGAAATTCCTTTTCTACCTTACTTCTTAGCGCTCGCTCATACTGTTCGACGAACTGCTTCAACGATGTCTTCGAATGTACATAACCGTCGAAGAAGGCGTTCATACTTTCACTTCTTTGAGTTGTTGACATACCAGCCCAGAATTTTTTTTTCAAAAAACATGGCACCCAACGACCTCTGTTTTCGTACAATCCGGATAACCAACTATCATCACGTAAGTCATACGCATCGATCATCACTCTCCAACCTTCCTCAAATTCATCGACAAATTGTGAATCATAAACCAAGACATGTATGTTCGAAAAAATAGAAGCCTTATCCACATGATATCCAAACTTTTCAGGCAATTTTTTCAATATGTGCCAAAGACACCATCTATGTTTAGTGTTCGGAAAAACTATCTCAATTGCATTTTGCATCGCTCTATCTTGATCTGTAATTATTCCATGCGGAGCTTGACCATACATGCACTTCAACCATGTCCTAAACAACCACACAAACGTATCTGTGTTCTCATTCGATAGCAAACCACAACCAAGCAACGTTGATTGTCCGTGATGATTCACGCCAACAAAAGGGGCGAAAGGCATATCATACTTATTAGTAAGGTAGGTTGTATCAAATGTCACAACATCCCCGAATTCCTCATATGCTTGCCTGCACCGATTGTCCGCCCAGAACACATTTCTCAAGCGCGAATCATCATCCAAGTCAATACTAAAGAAAAATCCGGAGCAACGGGATTGCATTTCAGAGAAATAAGATTGTATTGCAGCCGCATCACCCTCACCCAATCTCAGTCGTCTCACTTCTTCGATATAATTTCGACAATCCTTTTCAATGCAAGTCATGTTCTTGTAGCCAACAGCCTCGACAACTGCGGAGTTAAAACTTTTATGTAACGGTATTCCTGCTATGTCATTCACTTCAAGTTTTCATTTCACGTAAGCACTAATATCTCGGTTACATCGATACATCCTAGACTTAGTAGGACTCGTCTTGTGATTGTGCTCAAGGTAGACCGAGTTAATCTTCCAGTAACCATGTATATCTAACGATGCAGAGATCCTGGCTTTACAACCCGTCTGAATTGTTGGCTGCGGCTTCAAAGAAGTGCTTGTAGTACCAATTCTTCGTCCCTCCCTACTACACGTCAACGTGACAAATCTCAAAACACCGTCATCATCCTTCGTCGAACTCCTCTTCCTAACTGGAAAACCAACGGTATAAGCATATCTTGCATAAAAATCATACACTTCTTTTTCATCCTTGAACTGCATACCAACTTCCGGCACAACAACTCCATCTTCTCCTATTGTTTCATCCTCCGCAACATTCAATGTGTCATCCAAATTCTCATTTTCGGATTCTACCAATACAACATCTTTCATACTTGGATCATCCTGCAAGAGGTTGAGGAGTTTATTCCAATCCAAAATTAAAATCAAAATCAAACATGTGCAACTACACAACATTTAATTACTTTGATTCATTACTTTGGCATGTTAATAAGTCATCAGAATTCTTCAAATTTTATGGGTTACTTCACTGGCCATAATTACATTTTTATCATATTGTAATTATCATTTATTCCAAATGCTACCACTTCACAGTCTAAAGCTACTTCTCTGGGGTTTACACGGTATCAAATGAATATTTGTACGCAACACAATGCTACCACTTCACAGTTTGTTTGAATACTACCCAGCTTCTTTGTAAATGACTGGTTAGCCATGAACACTACCCAGCTTCTTTGAATGGAAGTCTATTCATTGAATGGTTAGCCATTGGAAGTCTATTCATTGACTAGTTAGCCATGAACAACATCCAGTTTATTTCACACGAACACTACCCAGCTTCTTTAGCCTATAAATAATTTATATCATAATGGAAGACTTCACTTTAGCCTATAAATAATTTATATCAGATTCTTGAAACCAACTCGAAAACTTCATCGTCTTTTTCACAGTTAGCAATTTCAGATTTGGGGATCTGATTAAAGACAGAAAAATGCTCAACCCAAACTTCAGTTCAAAGTTACAACACATACAAATTCATACCGTCATTTGTAGTGACCCACTTCCGGAGATGGCGTTCATAGCTGGTCGTACTGATTCACGTTGGTTTCTCAATCGGGAAATCAAAGCTCTGTCAATGTAGTCAGTTTCTTCCACTCCAGCGGAAATCAAGAGCTCCTCTTCATAAATAAGGCACCTTGATTTGGGGGAGATGGTACCGGAGAGATACAAATCCATTAGAAGATGGTGCCGGAAATGCTATTTTAAATTTCTTGCCAAAATTGGAGACGGACAGAGAACAGCAGCTGCAAATTCCATTTTATTTCTCTCTCCCACCCATTTCATTGTTTTTTGGCGCCCAAATCTCTCAATACATCACAGCCGTCCACTTCCAAGCGATCTCCACCGTACACGTCACTTTGTAAATGACTTTTGTAAAGAAGCTTTGTACAAACATCATTTTTGTTATTTCTTATGGTCTTTTTCTTTCATTTCTTTATGCCACATACCTTGTTTTTTACTCTGGCTGAGTAACACTTAAAAGAAATGTATTTTTCCATTTGTACAAAAATCACTCCATAGAAATGCACCAGAAAACTCACAATGGGGTGGGTCCTACTTTGCATTAAAAAAAATAAAAATGTACGGGCCCCACATGGTGTGAATATTATGGCCCATTTCTGTTGGTTTTTTCCAATGTTCTAAAAGGTGTAATGAGTGGCGATGTGTGGAGGCCAAGCCC
>CAIGRT010116873.1:0-23940 GCA_903798405.1 Fraxinus platypoda | reverse complement strand
AGTTAGCCCATAACAGGAATAGAGAATCTTGACTTGACTAAAGAAGAAAAGAAGGACATTTATGTCTTTTTACCAAATTATGTCATCCAGGATGTCACCCAGTATGTTACCATAGCAAGGCCTGTAGATTTAATCACATGAAAGAGCATAACTCATGATATAAATATGAGTAATGCTAGATGTACACTTTTGTGTACATCTAGTTTGACACTCCCCTCACATGGGAGGTGGGCCGGCGATTTTTAAAATCCCGGACCCCACCCCTCATGTGAATGAGTGTCAAACTTCTTGTACACAAAAGTGTACAACAAGAATTATCCTATAAATATAGCATGGTTGTAATTAATTCTTATAATTTCAATTTTTTTTTTAACACTCACATTTCCTCATCTCTGTATTTGATGATATAGAGCAATTTGGAGTTATATTACGAAATATTATACATAGACGACCGCGAGTAAAATGTAATAGAAAAAGTTATACACAAGTTTTGTATCAACTCATCCAACACTTCGAATCATCTAGTTTGTTAGTCAAGTTGAGAATCTAATGCGTTCAACTTGTCAAATTGGATAGATAGAAATTTGCCCTCCAAACGTTATTAAGCCAACCCACCACTTCATAAAACTAAGAGTTAAGCCTTCGTTTAGCGAAACTAAAAAGTTTACTTATAAGTAAGTTTCTTTTTCTATCCAATCAAGAACAAACATTAATTTTAATCACACATTCCGTGAAACTGTAAAAGACAGTATTTTTCTAAACTACTGCTTTTTATTATCAGAGCAGAGGCTAAAAATTAAGCAGAAATTGTTTGACCATTTCTAAACTGCTGCTGCTTAAAATCTGCCACGAACATTCACACAAATTTCAGCAGGCAGGTAGGGAGTGGGAAAGTTGCAGTAATTCTTTGGAAAAGCCCAGTTCTGTCTTCGAGCTTTCATTCCAGAAATCACAGTATTGTAAGAGAAGGGTCAGCTCATCGATTTGTTCAGAAAAGAAAGGAAAGAGATAAAAATAGCAGGGAAGTTAACAGTACCCAACGATCAGTCATCACCATCCATTTCCTTGTCGAATTTACATTATTTTATTTATTCATTCGTTTATTACACAAAATTGGCTCCAGGTTTTTCTATTTCAACTCAGTTTTGGCTGCATTTTGAACTCAAAATGCACATGCACAAAGATTAAGAATTGGCAAACCTGCACATTTTTTCAGCGTGTTCAATGACAAATCCGAGATTGCCAATTTGCTGGCATAGACAGTACGACAAAGAAAATGCTCGAGTATAACAAAAGAACATTAAGTCTCTATTTGTGTCACATTATTTCAAAACTCTTTTTTCTACGTACTCATTCTTAACCATACATTTAAACAATAAAATATTCTACACATAAATCCAAAACTTTTCACACTTTTTAACCCCACATTCTCCAAAAATTCACTATTCGAAACAATGTTTTTCCAAAAAAAAATGGCCATGGCTAAATTGCAACATGTTCAGCATCTGACCATATGTTGATAGTACATATACTACTGTAAGCAACATAAACCTAATTTTGCTGATACTTGGTATCCAAATCTATCAAAGCATTTAAACATGCAGTAATACATTAGATATAGTGTTGTCTAAGAAAAAAAAGGCTGATAAGGAAGACACGCAAATATATACGCTATCTATTACAGCAAAACTGGGAAACTAACTCGAAAACACACTAAAATGATCTGCATTGAGTTGCATGTAAAACGTCTTATAGTCTTCTTATGTCAAGTATTTTACCATGTAAGGACCTTCAAGCTCATAGCCCAACTTCCTATAGTAATGCCTTGTTCCCACACCGGAAATGACAGCAACCTTTGTTGATCTGTGCTCTTTATGGGCAATTCTCTCTGCCTCCTCCATCAGTAGGGTACCGTAACCCTGGTGTTGCAGTTTATCAGCATCCCGTCCATGGACGGGAACAGCTGTCCCATAAACATGTAATTCACGAACAATAGAACACTTCCCTGTGAGTTCAGGGCAAGTTACATTACGTCCACATTTCCGCAAACGCAATAGCCCAACAAGAATATCCTGCACAAAATCCAGATTGAGATGTAATATTCAGAATACTTAATTTGCCATTGTATGATTTTGATATTGACTTTTTTTAAAATCAATTTTCCTCGAACTCATTCTCAACAATACGTTCTCCCAATAACCCACAACATTTCACTACTTTTAAACCATGTATTCTCAAAAATAAATAAATAAATAAAAATCAAAAAATCACTTCTCAATAAATCAAAATCAAAGGACTTCTACTTTCAATGTAATGCCATAAGAGGAGAAAAATGAGTTCATGATGGCTGTTAAGCCGTCCATATCTACTTTTCTAAACGGAATGCTAATAAGACAATTTTCCTTTTATTTTCTTTTTTGGAAGGGGTAAGGGGATAGTAAAAAGAAGATTAAGCCCTTGTTTGATAAAATTTTGCTAAAATTTTACAACTGATCAAACTTCAAATTTAACAGTATATTGCATGGGACCTACAACTTTTATCAATTTTTCAAGCACATATTTCATCAACTTTTATCAAAATCTGATTTAGCAAACAACCCCTAAATAACTAACAGAATATATACAACTTAAATGATATGAAGCTTTGGTCATACAGAAAGTAAAAAACGATTACGTATCACAAAATGGTAACATTTTTCAAAGTATAGCTCCACACAAAGTACGCGCATGGAGAGGACAGAATACAATATTCCACTAGATCTTTGTACAATAAGTGAAAACATTAAAAGATGATCTAGAACTATTATCCTAAGGGGGTGTATTTAACCTTGACTTTTAAATAATTTGATGCACTTTTTAAGTGATTCATGACCTTCAATTGACTTCTGTAGATTTTTACACACTTATATAAATTTTCATTTAATAAATAATAATTTATGAATATAGAATAAAAGTCTAGAGACAATTTGTAATACTTATTCTCTCAAAAAATAAATAGAACATTGTCCACTCAACAATATTTTATAAATTTAAAAATATTAATGCAATTAAATAAGTTATTACAAAATCTATAGACTTCTCATTTGGGACATTTATATTTCTATATTCAAGATTTCATAAAAAAATGAATATTTTGTAAAAATCTATAGAAATCCACGGAAGTTCATAAAGTCTACAAACGGCCAGACATTTAAGAAAAAAAAAGTCTATCAAAGTATTTAAAAGCCTAGAATAAGCTCCTATTTGAGCCCCATTTCATGAGAATATATTTTGTAAAAAGTGATCGTTTTTTAGAATGTGTGGCTACAAAGTATAAAAAAGTTTTGGGTTTACACGCAAAATTATTTTAATGGGAGAATACGTGGTTGAAAATGAGTTTGGGTAAAAATTATCTAATCGTTTGAAGTTCTCGCAAGGGAACATGTGAAAACAATATAAAAATTAATATGCACTTGCAGACTCTTAATTCTGCATTTTCCTGTGTTTTGTTGCATTTGTAGTTTTCCTCTAGACAAAAAAAAAAAAGCAGATATAGAAAGAGAAAGAACAAAGAGGAGTGACAGTTGACACACCTGATGTGTATCTTCATATGAAAGAAAAGTTTCCCATCCCTCATTTGCGGTATAATCACGGCGAACAAGCTGAACTTCTTCTGGCTTTATATTGTTGTGAATGTCCTAATTTCATTAAAAAGATTATCAGCTGCAGCATAAAATAACATAGATTTGTCAAATGCAAACAAAAATTGATCACGTACTTGGATCCCAGCTTCACGTGTTCGAACATCACGGCATTTCAAGCCCAAATCACTCATCCGAGCTAAAGCTAGCTCTCGAAGATTCCCCTTCTCAACACCGGAAGTAACTAGAGGCATAGGAATATCTCGCTGAACTCTATATACGCGAGTCCATGGAGGAACCATTGCCAGTATTCGAGCTACAATGTCCACAAGCTGTTCTGGTGGATAATTTCTATACCTGAACATGATCATATGTACATAATAAAGAGCAATCGTGATCTTTAGACAGTAATCGACATTTTATACTACAATAATAGCTACTATAGCTCTGATCACCAGCTGCAATGATCTAAGAAAGAGAGAACACTATGCCTGTAAAGCAGAAGTTTTACCTGCCAGTTTTCCAAAGTTCATAAAGACCAGTTCCACGAATCACTAGTGTGGGATAGATTTTAAGCCCGTCTGCCCTAAATGAAGGGCTCTCAAAGAACTCCTTGAAACTTTCTAAGTCTCTCTCAACCCCAACATTTGGAAGATCTGGCATCATATGAGCAACAACCTGTAATGAAACACATGGAACTTAGCACCATGGGAAACAAAATAAAAAAGGATCTGTAATCAGAAGCATTCAAGATTAGAGCCATAAAAACAACATTAAATGGCCAACCACGTTGAATTACTATTGTCGGCACCTCCATCATAAAGCCATAAGAATTTATTTTTCAACGACTTCTTTTCTTCATTTTAAAGATATTAACATTAAGCAAAATAGCATTACCAATACACAAAAGTAAGGGAAGATACTTCCACAACACAATCTTTAAATTGGCACTATATGGAGGATCCGCATTGATGTTCAGTAATATCTTATGTTCTCAATTGATTCATCATGAGTTTGTTTTTACTAGGATGTCTCAGGAACTCCCTAAATACAAGTATCTGCAATAAGAGTAAGGAACTATTTTAAGACACTACAGCCAGAAGTTTTAGTAGGTGCATTTTATGGTTCGGAAGTCATGCCTTTAGTTTCAAGTTTATAAGACTTCGACAGGCCAAGTCCTAGTAAGTGTAAAGGACCTCAAAGCTTATGTGTTACATGTACTCTTCTGAGATCAAGAGAAGGGACAATGCCCAGATAGATTTGACCCAACGTTGTAGAGAAAAAGCGGTCCAGATCCCAAAATGAGTATACAAACATGATTCTCTGGTTGGATTTGGAGCAATTAGGTAGTCATAAATTCAATCTTTTGGACATCCTGACATTAGTATAACAACATAGCCATCCATTAGATCAAGAAGGTTGGTCTCTCATGATACCTTGCCTGAAGCTCTTTATTATGTGGTAAAAGGATAGGGCCAAGGGCAATCACCAGATCACAGAAATTAAAACTAAACTTGTCATCACTTAACCATCAATAGTATCAAGCTTAACTCGCTTCCCAGGTGAAGGCAAAAGTAAACAAGTTTCAAAACCGTAGAACCAGGAGAAATGTTTAAATACTCTCTATTCCAACTTCGCAAGTATCAACAGTTCCTAGAACTTGAAACCAAACTTATCATCTCTTAGCCCTCAAATTATCAAGTTAACTTGCTTCCCAATTGAAGTTAAAACTATGAAAGTTTCGAAACCACAGAACTAGGACTAGTACTCTCTTAAGATCCTGCTAATACCTTTAGGAAACCGTAATAGGCTTTTCTGTGCAAATGTTTTGTTAACTGGGAAACACACTGCAGGGAGCTAAACCTACTTTCATTTATTGAGGAAAATATGGGAGGAACTGCTTCCTTTGAGGCCAAAAATTATAGTAATTGAATGGATAAAAAAATTATGAATACAAGATCGTTGAGAGAAACACCTTGAAACCAGCATCCTTTGCCAAGCAAAAGCAATCAGCCACAGCTGCTACTGTGTGGCCCCTATTGGTATCACGGGCAACATCCTCATATGTGCTTTGCACTCCGATCTCCAGTCGTGTACAACCATAGGAAAGCATCTGCCTCAAATGTGGTCCAAGACAGTAGTCTGGTCTTCTGTTATACCACAACTAATGTCAGTCAGTCACTTAAATGAGGTGTCATTGTTGCGGAAAATCACACAACAAATATAAAATCCCAAAGACCACAGCCATATATGAAGAGAAACTGTTATTCGGTGAAAGTCAACATCTAACAGTAGGCAGGGTAATAAATAGTATTAGTTTTTCCATTTTATGTCCTCCCTTTCAGGGTTTAACTATAACTTGACAATATAAAAGACTAATAGTATAAAGAAACATATTTACTAAAGCTAGAGAATCACTATCCACATTACTCTATGATTCCAACACATGCCCAGTAAGTAGAATTCTTGAAAACCTATTCACAATTGGTACTAACTATGATAAAGACAGAATGGATGGAATTGCATATACGCCCACAATAATTAAAAACAAAAATCAATGTAGCTCACGTTTCAATGGTCATTCCAATACACTTTACTGCACTGTGCTCAGAGTAGGTCACTGCCTCTTCAACATTGGCAGAAGTATGCCCTGACAACGCATCGTGAAGATTCCTTGTAAAATAATCACGATATTCTGATGGTAGTGACATAAAGGTACCACCCATCAAGATGAATTCAACCTGCATTGTAAACATTCATGAGAAACAAGAAATTTTAATAGTTCCAGAAACCAAATGGACAAATTTCAGCATGAGCAGACAAAGCATACCTTATCAACACTGTGACCCAACCTTTTAAGCTGATCAATTCTGCTTCTCGCCTGGACATAGGGGTTATATCTGGAATATGAATATCAATGATCAATCAAATACTTCATATATATCTTTCTCTTCTTTCTTTTGCAAAAATAAAAATTTTCACTCTTAAACCAAACTATTTTAATAACTCCAATCGTATGGGATAAGTTAATTGGTAAAAAGCCAAGCGAAATTAATATGACATTGACTTCCCTGGCGGTTATTTCAGGAAAACCAACAACAGTGTAAGCCCTGAAATGGAACCAAATTTCCCTCGCCCTCTTCCCAGCAATTTTCTTCCTTTACATCTATTATATGAACTTAGGTGATGAACCAATTTAAGAAACTTTTCCCAACATTAATAACAATGCCTAGAGGGCTCAATCAAGTGAATACATTGAAAAAAAAAATCTAAGAACTAAAATGGCAATTAAATGATTCATGTAAGAAAGAACAATTATAAATTATACCTCCAAAGCTTGAACCTTGGCTACCAAAATAAATAAATCTTACCTAGCTCGAATAGCTCTCATGCTGGTGGGCTCATATCCAGTGTAAGACTGCGTGCTGTACTCAAAATCCGAATCTGGCCCACCCGGGCAGTACACGCAGATATTTCCAGTCGTGGCAATATGCGGGCATCTGTGAGGCTTTGACATAACGGCCACAACAGCAATCCCGGATGCAGTGCGAACAGGCTTGGCCCTGAGCTTGGGCAAGAGGGCTTCCCTCTCGGAATCGGGCAGGGCCGCAATCATCTCTACTAACTTCGGGGCCTTCGAGAGTCCGTACTTCCTACACACAGAGGACTTGAGGGCGTTAAGGTCCACATCTTGGCCTTTGCGAGAGAGGTCTACCATGTTGTTCACAATTTCAGCAATAGCCCGGACACGGGCTTCCTCCTCGGATAGTCCGTGAGGGATTACTCCTCCGCGCCCAGGCCGCGGTACCTTCCGGGCCTCGGCTACTGCCGCTGTTGCCATGGTGGAGAGATGGGGAGAAACGGAGGTTTGGAGATTGTGCGTAATATGGGGAGAGTAAAGTCGACGACGTCGTTGGGTTTTTCGGCGAGATTGTAAGGTGTGCGTAAAACCCTTTGTATAATTTTAATTTTAACAGGCATAACTCAAGGAAAAAAAGAGTATTAAAATGAAAATTGTTAGCAAATAAATTATTATATTTGTTAAATTGATTTTTCCTTTTAAGAAAATATAGATAAATTGAGTAAAAAGTTTCATTAATCACTGACCTTATCACACCGTCACGTTATAGTCACTGAACTTTCTTTTGCTGCTGAACGATCACTGAACTTACAAACCCGCCACTCCATCCATCACTCAGCAACCCAGCCGTTTGAAGAGGTCCCATGTGGCATGACGGAACTCCATGTGGCAACGGACAATGGTGACCACGGTGGACGCAATTTCAAGTTAAAAATACGATCTCCTTCAGTAAATACACGATTGAATACCATGTCCCCCAAATCACACTCGTAGGAACCCTAGAATCGATTTCATTTAAAAACTCTCCCCCAATTCTGAAAACCATTTCCCCTTAGAATCGATTCTTCAAAGAGGTAGTATCCTAAATTTCCATGTATTGGTTTCAATCTGAATTTGTTAACGGACCATAACTGCTTTTAATAGAAAAATATATAATTGCTGCAGTTGCTGCAATTTCAGCCTGAGAAAGTATTGATTCAATCCACTGGTGTGATTGGTAAAAGAATAAAGAACGTAAATTGATGTACCATTGACGGTTCTTTTTTATTTTGAACTCGTAAAAGCGTTAAGCTTATATCAGTTCTTTTTTATTTTGAACTGGTGTGAGTCGATTTAATGCTCACCAAGTGTTTGATAAATGTCTTCAAGCTTAAATATGTCTATTGTTTTCTTCTACACATTGTCACAAATTGGGAGGCTACATATGTCGTCTGCAAACGGGTAGTATTAGTTTCGATAGGAAATTATTGAAGTCTTGATGCGGATGTTATTAGTTTGCTAATTACATTGCACACCTTCCCCTTTTTCAAGTGTGATGGCAGGGTACAGGGGCATATGTCATAGTTGTAGGAAGCTGGGCACTTCTTGTTTGATTGCCCAGCAAAGAAACAATGCCCGAAATGTGGTAATGGCATCGAGAAATGTATGGAGGTTCAGAAAAATACGTCAAACGTAGGGCGCTTATTCTTTTGTTGTACTAAAGACTGCGGTCATTTTGCGTGGAAAGATGAAGAGGACTCGAGTGGCAAATCCAATAAAGGTGAGGCTACAGAAGGAGTTGAAGATCTGTCGAGTATGTTCGAGACATGCGCTAAAATCACAGAGAAAATAAACGTCGAAATAATCGTCAACATCACGTTCCGCAAGGGTAAAGGAGTTGCGGAGGATGCAGGGAAAGAAAAGGGAAAATATCCGTGAATTACTTCGGCTTAGTATTTTGCTTTATTTGGAAACATACTTGTGGATTCTAGTATTGTATGATCTGAAATTTTTTGAGCCTAGTATTGTATTAACCTTCAAATGGAGCCTAGTCTTGCTTGTTGTTTCCTTTTGATTTCCTTTAAAGCTTATTGATACTAACTGCTTGTGCCATTTGGTTTTCAGATTGCCAGAAACAATGCCCCGATTACGACCTTTAGTCCTATGCGAAATAGGAGCTAGAAGCGAAAAAGTACTTATGTATGTCTTTAATATTTTCTTTTTTATCGGACGTAGATAGTCATTATGCAATATATAAGCTCAAAATGTTTACATTAATTTCCAGTCATTATGCAATAACATCTTAGTCAAAAACTAGTCTACTTCACCAGCCATGTTGCTCGACGGTTACAAAACACCAATGGAGGTCATCCCAACTACAAAAACAGAACGAATAGAAAACAATTATGGAGAAAACAATTCCCAGTTGAGCCAATCTTCCAAATGGAATAAACAATGTTGAATAAATTATTTACCTTCACCTTATTCATCCATGCATGCAAATGGAATCCTTCAGGTCTAGCAATCGCAATCAGGTTCGCGGTTCAGGGACGGGTCCAGATGCTAACATCAGTTTATGGGTTGACCGTTGCTTGGAAGATGAAGGAAACCTGCGTGGACCGTTGCTCAGAAGACAAATTGGGGGAGAGTTTTTGAATGAAATCGATTCTAGGGTTCCTGCGAGTGTGATTTGGGGGAAATGGTTTTCAATCGAAATCGATTTCTAGGGCTCGAAGGATTAGGGGTGATGGAGTTGGAGTAAAATGATTTCAATTTCACACTGAAGGGGATCATGTTTTTAACTTGAAATTGCGTCCACCGTGGTCACCGTTGACGCCATCCATTGCCACATGGAGTTCCGTCACGCCACATGGGACATCTTCAAACGACTGGGTTGCTGAGTGATGGATGGAGTGGCGGGTTTGTAAGTTCAGTAATCGTTTAGCAACAAAAGAAAGTTCAGTGACTATAACGTGACGGTGTGATAAGTTCAGTGACTAATGAAACTTTTTACTCCAGATAAATTGCACCTGGGTCCCGAATGTTTAATTTCTCTAGTGTAAGGGAAAAATTATTTTCTCCATCCAAGAAAGTTCAAAAAACACATTCCTAATCTTCCAAGACTTTACACCATTCTACTACCATCGAACACCAATTCCCCTGTAATGATTATCTCTTTCATTCTCGCATTTCAACTTGGACTTACCAACATGCCAAGCGTTCATGAGCCAATTAAGCCTATGAAGCTAATGTGACTTCAATAGTTGATCAAGATGTCAAGATTTGTTCAGTTTATGGGCCTTGTTGGACACAAATTGAGTTGGAAACCAAGCTCAACTCGCTATGAAATAAATCGAGCTCTCACAAATTAACTTTGTAGATGAACCTCGCACCGGTTCATTGCTATTTCAAAAATTCAACCATGCTTGGGCCTTCATATAATCTTCGCCCTGTTTGAGCCGCAATATCTAAAAACTCATCTTTTTCGAGCTTATTTTCAACAAAACATTCTTTCAATAATATAATTTTGCACATAAGCTTAATTTTTTTTTTTTTTACTTTTTAACCACGTATTCTTCAAAAAAATCATTATTTCAAAAATCATTTTCATTAAAATGCGGCTCAAATTTCAAAATAAAGGGAGTCTCTTTTTAGAATTAACAAAATGAATGAGTCCTTTTAAACAAATTATTAATTTTTTTTTTTTCTGAAAAATAACTTGATCGATGCAGTCGTAGAAACAAGAGAGAATTCCTCAACGGGAAGTCCAATCCTATGCTCCGTTTTATTAGCACTTTATCGATAGGTCTCGTCCCGCCAAGAAACCCGCGCATCGGCTCCGGCGATCGGAAAAGAGTAAAACAGAACTTGAGAGACAGTGAGATTCAGTTCAATCTCCGGCAATAGAAGTTACAATTTCATTCGTTTCACTTTGGACTATTGCTTTCTATTAACCCCTCCACCAGCCATGAAAAGCGAAGAATCTGCAGAGAAGAAAAGTAGAGAATTGGAGAGAAGAGTACTGGAGAAGGTGGAACACACAATTACATCTATCAATGTCTCCAAGCACGTCGACGAAGTCATCACCGCCCTCTACTCTCTCGCCGCCTGCCTCTTCCCTCTGAATCCTCACTCGTTTTCAGGTTCTAGATTAACTGTACTATCTTTTCAATTTGGGAATTTTAATTTAGTTGGTTATAGTGTGAAACGCCATTTTTGCAAGAAATTTTGGAACTGGACTACATGATTTGCATTGAGAGGTTTGGTGTGCAGTTGCGTTCTACATATGTGATATTGTTATTTTTGAGTGCTAATTAATATTTCTTTTTTTTTTCATAATGTAGGTAGCGTTAATGAGAAATACAGAGACGAGGTATGGGAACATGCATATTCTTGTTGTGTGATTCATGGGATTAGATTCTTAAATCAAAAGAAAAGAATTATTTTTTTCTTGTTTTTTGGTTGTGGGGTAGTTGCATGCTGTGGAGCTGCCCAGTGAAAATGAGAGGACTGAATGGTGGAAGGTTTTCTACAAAGGTTCCTCATTTCGTGCGATTGCTCGAGTTTTATTATATGGTAAATTTTCTCCGCCTTTAGAGTTTTCATGCGTACATTATATTATTGTGTCCAGGGTAGTGTTATCTCAATCTGGTCTTAAGGGCAGTCAAAGAATAGCAAATGAACTTTTGTTCTAGTTCCTGATTGAAAATAAATAATACCAAAAAAAATCTCCAGCTGGGGTGAAATTGTAAATTTTAAAATCTATGATGCTGTTTTCGAGATTGTAGGATGTTTGTCTATCATCGTGAATGGTTGTATTTATATTCAAATTGGATTGTGGCAAAACAAATAAAATTTAATTTTGGTTTGAAATGTTAACAAAAATGTTTATGAATTAATCTGAAACGTTTGGAAAAATGAAATTCTGTTCACAACTATGTTATATACCTTGCTACCCCGGAAGAATATTGCTAAACATCATATCTCAGTTATTTAGAGTCACTTGTAGATCAGTAATGGGGCACATGCTCTATGTCTCTAAGTGACGGTTTCATCCGCTCATAAATTGATCTTGATAATTGAAAATCTCCTTGTCATTATTATTACATGTTCTGACTCGAAATTTCTAGCCAATCCAAATCATCATGTTGGCCACTTACTTTGAAATAACCTATCATTAATCTCTTTTGTTCTTTCTGTTTCTGTAATCCTTTTTCAAGTTCAATTGGTCGACTGTGCCAATTTTCTGTACAGTTTCATTCTTTTTGGTTTCTTAAAAGTCATTTGATTGTGTATAGATATTGCTTCCAGTTGGCTGGCATGCTTCCCAATTTCTGCAAGGAAACATGTGTATGATTTGTTCTTTGTGAATGGTAGCACTGCCGAGGTAGTTCAGGTGGTTGTTCCTTGTCTACAACACAGTAGAAATGACAGTCCTGAAACTGATTCTGTGTGCACAAGTGCTGAGAGGTAATGACAAAGAATTAATTTAACTCAATTATTTGTCTTGATTAGGTTGCTTTTATATCTGCCTATCTGTAATTCATTGTTTCGCATGTCCATGCTATGCACATTTGATGTTCTATTTGAAAAGTTGTTTTCAATACAGTTTACAAAATAGATTTAATAATTCATTAAATTGCATGATGCTGACGTTTAGGATAATGGAATCTATGATATCTTTGATCTTTTTTTGATGCTTTGTAATTCATTATTGCTATATTATGTTTTTTCTTTTTTCTTTTTAATTTTGCATGTTGACCTGTGGTCCTGTGCTTGAAGGGAGGCAAAGGCACTACAATTTTTGAGATTTAGAATATTCTTGTATTCATGGCGAAATATTTTAGGTTCAGAGTTCAGACCTTGACTTTTGATTTCTGAGCTTAAAATTATTAGGCAGCTGTACATGTATTGAGTCTAGGGAAGGAACAGTGTCAGCTTTGAAACTTTACTGGAAAAAGTTATCTGATAGACTTGATTTGAAATCTCTAAGGCACGGTAAAGAGTTCATTCTTTGACTCCTAGTATGAGTGTGAAAAGGCAGTCAAGCAAGGTGCGAAGCGCTAGTTGAGGCTTAGAACATAGGTTATCTCTAGTTGTTTATATTAAGTTAGTGAAACAGAATGTAATAAACAAGAATGAGACTTGAAAAGAGAGGGAGAGAATCAAGAGAATATAGAGGGAGAAGATATGATTTTATTCCATACTCATGTCTAAGTTTTACGCTGAATAGACCCTATTTATATAGAGTTTAAGCAAACCTAATTTAAAAGGAAAACAGAAGAAAATAAAACCTAATTTAAGTCAAATTAGAAAATCTATAAAATAAAGCCCTAATTCCAGTCAAACTAGAAAACTATGAGTTAATCTAAATTAAACTATCTTTATTCCTAATTGTCAATCAGGACTCAATATGGGCATAATTGTATGGCATGCTTGTATTATATACATAGACAATATAAACTTTCCATAATATCTAGCCTAGACTATAGATAATTGTTGTAAGTTAGATTGTAATAGGAAGGTAATTACCGGTGAATCTCTATTTAAAGAGAATAGCACTGTCAATGAAATCATTAAATCCAATTCCATTTTAATTGACACTAATCTTCTGTGGATATCTATTATTCTTATCTTCATTCCCCATCAGTTTGAATGCAATTTGGGCCATAGACTTGAGTTGAACTTTTTTCAATATATCGTCTGGTTTGAGAAGTGTAGTTTCTAATTCCAAGAACTGGATGTGGCTTCCTGCAATGTAGTATTGGTTATTAATGTAGCAATCACGCACATATTAGTGCTGTGTGCTTTCCGTGACTTTTATCACAATTGTATATGTGATTATCTGATACGAATTGACATTTCAGGATGAAAACACATTCCAACTTTTTTTTTCCTCTCAATCTCAGGATGTTTTAGAAAAGAAATCTAATAGAATATCAAAATTTTTCTCACATGATGTTCATAACAGGTTACTTGTACTTTGCTTGCTCGAGAATGATGGGGTACTTAAGATAGCTAAAGAATTTACTGGTTGTTGTCACTCTGAAGATCTGAGTTATGAACAGCTCAAGCAGATTATTTCTAGGGTGGCACAACTTGTCACAGCTATTCCTGACAAAGCAAGAAGAGGAGCCCCTATTTCACTTTCACCGCAGTATCCTCATCTGAACTTTAAAATGTGATTGCTTCTTAATAGTTTATACTGATCTGCATGCATCATGTGCACATGAAGCAGGATCCACCAGTTAGGTGCTTTTAGATAGTTTCTTTTTTTTTTGTTTTTTTGGTTGAGGAGGGTGAGGGGAGGGGGGAGACGGAACACTTGGAAACATGTTTAAGCAACAAGACTAAAGCTAGGAGTGCACATAGTAGAAAAGAACTAACTTGAACACAGTCTCCATAACACTTGGAGTGGTGGGAAGTTATTGTGGATACAAATGCAACTCGAGTTTTAGATTTTTACTTTAATTACCTGCTCTTTTTCTTTTCAACTTCCCTTTGTGGTTTATTTTATCCTTTACTAGTGTTCCAGCTTGTTTTTCAAAAGAATTACTACTCAGCTTCTAAATGGAATAGAAGAATGTGACATGAATTTAATTGACGAAGCAGCTATTTCTAATGACATTAACATGTATGGTGCTATTCTTTTTGTTGGAGAAGTATTTGCCCGCATTTGTCGTCGAGGATCTGCAGGTACTCTAAAATATTTGAGCCTGAAGTTCTTGGAGTTATATTGATTATTTAACATAAGCTAGTTTCAAGAATAAAATGTAATACCAGATTTTACTGTTTTCAGATGTTCTATTAAGTGAGGTTATACCGCGGATTCTTGGGCATGTTCGGAGCTTGTTATCATCAACCACTAATTTGAAGCTTAATGAAACAATTCAGTCAAGACCTGGTTTTCGCTTTTGGTTGAAGATCATGGAGGCAATAAAAGATCCCTATTCTGTGGAAAGAATAGCTGAACAGGTCTTGCATCAACTAGCTGCTCAGAATGCAAGTGATGTTGAAGGTTACTGGATCTTGTGGATTCTCTTTCATCAGACCTATAAGCGCCAAATTTCAATCAGGTATGTAAAATTATCGTGCCCTTTCGATAGGAAGTTTGAAGTTATTTATGCGGTCTTTCCCATCCTGCTCAGATGCATTAATATTGTGTTGTTTAAACTTCATTTAATGCAAGTTTTTACTTTAACAGGTCAACTGTCTGTCTTCATAAAGCTCGATTCTGACATAATATATAGGATCAAGAGATGATTGAATACCAAATTAATTTTCTTGAAAAAATGAGAATAGCATTTTTATCAATAAGCATACAGTTCCCTGTTCCTAATTTAATCGAAGTTTATATTTTTTTTTTCTGCAAAGCCTGGTAGGCTGGTATTCTTTGCCAATCAGAAATAGTAAGCATATTATGTGAATTTAAGCCGTTTTTCTTTTTCATATTTTCAGGTCTACATTTGTTGAAAAATTTTTAATCTGGAAAGTATTTCCCATCTGTTGCCTGAGGTGGATTCTTCACTTTGCTGTGCTCGAATGTGTCCCTGATAACACTTCTCAAGTGAAATCTTATAATGCTAGTGGTCTCACAGATGCAGTACAGCGTCTTGTGTCAATATGGTCCAAACGAGAATTTGTGCAATTAGCCCCAACTGAGCAGCAAACCTGTATCCTTTTCATCCATTTATCTATTCTTAACAATCATGTGATCTTTCTTGGGATATAATATCTATGATAGTAACCAAAAAGAGTTAGATTATTTTGGAGTCTCTGGCTGCATAGTTTCCATGTTCCTTCTTCAATTTTAATTTTGGAAACTGTGGTTCTGAGCAGGGGCGGACACATTAAGGGCCCAGTGGGGGCTGGGCTCTCAATTTTTTTCTGGAAAAAAAAATCCTGATTGGGCCTTAATTTTTTTTTTCTAGCAAAAAAGCCCACCCATGACCCAACTACTCAAGCCCAAGTTTTAACATTTTGATGAAAAAATGACCCACACAAACACTTTTCACTTCCCTTACACTTCAATCTCACTTTTCATCTTCTCCAACTCATAACACTTTTCACTTCACTTCACTTCCCTTACACTTCAATCTCACTTTTGTCATCAAGAACCCACTCAATCTATCATTGGACATTAAATTTAATTGTTCACAAATTGATTCTGTTAAGGGATAGAATCTCACATCGAATAAAGATGAAAACATAGACCAATTTATAAAGGGTTTGGGATACTCCTCTTAATAAGGTTGACTTTTTAAGATGGAACCTCAAATCTTAATAGATTCCATCATACAACACACAAAGCAAGCAAAGGGATTCAAACGTATGTCAATTATTTCTCCTCTCGTTCTCTTGAACTTTTGTGCTTGCGTTGTTATTCAAATTTAGTGAGTATGATTGAGNTGAGCATACGGATTTCAAGATTGGTCTGCTCAAACGAGCCACCATCTTGAGGGGGCATGTTAAGGGATAGAATCCCACATCGAATAAAGATGAAAACATAGACCAATTTATAAAGGGTTTGGGATACTCCTCTTAATAAGGTTGACTTTTTAAGATGGAACCTCAAATCTTAATAGATTCCATCATACAACACACAAAGCAAGCAAAGGGATTCAAACGTATGTCAATTATTTCTCCTCTCGTTCTCTTGAACTTTTGTGCTTGCGTTGTTATTCAAATTTAGTGAGTATGATTGAGGAGTATGGGACTAGGTATTTGGTGTTTTGTATTGTGGATTTGATTAGAACCCTAGTGCTTTAAAAATTTTAGGAAGAACATGATGAATTCCATGTGTTCTATATATTGCCTAGGTGAAAATTCATGTCAATTTTGGGCTCATTTAGCAATTGAAATCATTGCTACACATTTGGGATCACTCTGTGTGGAAATTCAGTGAAGTTGTAATAGAAAACACCTAAGACCTAGTTATCTCACCATACTTTTCTTTCTTTTTCATACTGGAAACGAAATAAAAAATGTATAAACTCCAATATGTGAGATATCTTCGCATGAATAAGGTGTCAATTTGCCATATTTGTTAGAAGCTTTGGCTGGTTTTTGGTGTCTATATTACATCATTGAAATAATAATCAAGTGTTCATATTTTAATTCATGGGGTTCCTCCCAAAATGAATCAGACATCTAATATTGAAACTGTTTACTCCATGAAAAGATAATATTGAAACCGTTTACCCCATGGTCAACAAAATAATAAATTACCAGGTGGTGTAGTTTTCTCGGCATTTACAGGAGGTCGAACACCCTGTTTTAATCAGTGGAAACAAAATAATTAGTAATTTGAATAATGGAAATCACAAGTTTGTGTTCTGCTGAAATTTTACAACATGCAACTCAAGAGCACTTGTAGCGTCCCATAGGCACCTGAGTGCTAACGGATAGCTTACCTGCTCAGGAACAATTCCATTAACATGTCTACCAACAATAGCACGAGATTTGAGATTTTTCTCAAGGTTTGGTGCTATCTCCGAATCTCCTGTATCCTAATTGGTAAGTGCAAGTTGTAAATGAGGAACAGATCATTAGTAAAGAAAATAGGTGGGGACACAAAACAGTCAGTTCAGCAGAGTATACATTTACCTTTTGCCTGGAAATGGGTGCAGCAACCTTGGTGGCCTTGATCTGTTGGCGTGCTATCTCTAGAGCTTTACTCCCACCAATAAAATTTGGATGGGAAGTGTTAATGTAATCCATCTGCGTAATACTGAAGAGATGACAAATTTTACGTAATTCTGTCTCGTCCCCCCTGAAACTTAATCTTGGGTCCGCCCCTGGTTCTGAGAATCAATCACAACTTCTCTCATAGAGAGAGCTATTATAACATCTATATTTCCGTGCATATTGTTTTGCATCAACTTCTTCATTTTCTTGTTAACAAAGGACTTTGGATTTATTCGGTTATATTCCTGCATTCCTTATTATATTTTTGCCCATGGATCCTTAATTTAGGGGTCAGACATAACTGCTGCTTTAGGGCTTTGCTTGGAGAAGATGGCAAAAGAAGATCTAGATGCAACAAAGGGTGCATTGCACTTGATCCTTCAAGGAGTTAGTTGTAGGATCTGATGCTTTTGCTCTTCATTGTAATTTTATTTTCAATTTACTGGATAGTGTTAGTGATTGTACTTCATTTCTAATTGCTGACAGGTAGGCTGGAGAGCCCTATTTATTTGGTGCGCAAAATGGCAAGCAGTATTGCTTATGTATTTTCCAAGATTATTGACCCTCAAAATCCTCTGTATCTTGATGATAGTTGCCAGGTAGAAACCATTGACTGGGAGTTTGGGACAGCAAACCCTAGCAAAGGTTCTCTTGCAACGAAGATGCATTGCACTGATGAAAAGGCTAATAAAAGTGAGAGTCCTTCTACCATGCTATGTGGAAAGGAGATTAGCCAGACAGATGTTGATGGAAATGATAATATGATGAAGTCTAGAAAGAAGAAGCCATCCATACTTAAATTAATTGATCCGGATGAAGTTATTGATCCAGCAACACTAAATAATGAATCGGTCTCCGAAGAAGATGACAGTGACCATGAAAGCGAAGATTCTGAGACTTCAAGTGGACCTTCCTTGCAGCCTTACGACTTAACAGATGATGACTCAGATTTGAAAAGAAAGTTCTCACAATTGGTTGATGTGGTTGGAGCACTAAGAAAATCAGATGATGCAGAGGGTGTAAGTTGCTTGAGATTATTTACCTTATCTATATGTTCTTACATAAATATCTTCATAGCATTTTGTGATGATACCAATAAAATTATACAGGTGAACTCTCATACAAAGAAATTCCCTCTGATATTATTTTTTTGTCTGCACTAGCTTCAAGAAGTTTCATATATGATATACGTCATTTATAACTAATACAATTTGTTTAGTAACCAAAGTTCAACCGCTTATAAAGTCTGAGAGCTTATCAACTTATTGGAAAAGATGGCAGGCTATTTTAGCAAATTAACTTACTGATTGTGAAGGGCTTCCATACAAAATTTGGTAAAAAATACCTTAACCGTCGAGAACGACTGACCTGTTTTGCAGGTTGAAAGGGCTCTTGATGTTTCTGAAACACTTGTTCGAGCATCACCAGATGAGCTCAAATATATAGCAGGTGATATGGTTAGAACTCTTGTACAAGTAAGATGCTCTGACATTACTGTTGAAGGAGAAGAAGAATCAGCTGAAGAGAAAAGACAAAAAGCGCTAGTTGCGTTAATTGTCACAAGCCCTCTGGAATCTCTAGATAGTTTGAACAAACTGCTATATTCACCTAATGTAGATATCAGCCAGCGGATAATGATCTTGGATGTCATGACAGATGCAGCTCAGGAACTCGCAAATGCAAGAATCCAGAAGCCACGACATCAACCAAAGGCCCTTATATCGTCCACTTCAGACCAACCCTGGTTCATGCCAAGAAGCACTGGGCCTCCAGGAGCAGGGTCCTGGAAGGAGATCTCATTGACAGGAACTCCATTAAACTGGTCGTATTCTTATGAAAGAGAACTTCCATCCAGAACAGGTCAGATCAAGAAAGGGAATACACGTCGATGGAACCAAAAATCAACAATGCAGGAAAACCAGACTGAGTGGTCCCAGAATAGGTTTCCCCAGTATGCAGCAGCATTTATGCTTCCAGCCATGCAGGGATTTGATAAGAAGAGACATGGTGTTGATTTGCTAGGGAGGGATGTTATTGTCTTGGGGAAACTTATCTATATGCTTGGTGTTTGTATTAAATGCGCAGCGATGCATCCTGAAGCATCTGTTTTGGCATCCCCTCTTTTGGATATGCTAAGATCCAGGTACTGGCATTTTTCAGATTTATTATAGAATAAGTAGGGGAGGGGCAACTCTTTATGTCTGCGGGTGGGGTGATAGATATTGAATGAATGATATTCGTGCTTATATCACATTCTTGAAGTCACCCGAACCTCCACTTTAGATGCTCATAATTGAGTTCTTTGTCTAATATTGCACAGGGAGATATCTCATCACATGGAACCATATGTTAGAAGATCTGTCCTTTTTGCAGCTTCGTGTGTATTGTTGGCCATTCATCCCTCTTATGTTGCATCAGCCGTGGTAGAAGGAAACACTGAAATCTCAAAAGGACTTGAGTGGGTTCGGACTTGGGCCCTTCAAGTTGCTGAATCAGACACAGATAGAGAATGTTACACGGTACAAAATAATTATTTATTTACTTGGAAGATAAATTTCATGCCTTCACTTCCGTTTTAAGTTATTCCTGCTTTTACTGTAGCCTTCACTTCCGTTTTAAGTTATTCCTGCTTTTACTGTATCATTCATAACAGTTGAGTTGTGAAGTCCTTAATTAGGCGTTTTTACTGAAAACTCGCTCTCCATGAAGTTGAAAATATTTATAAAATCTTATAACTTAAGGACTACTATAAGAACATGACAATGTATGGGTAATTTACATTTCATTTTTTATGAGATTAAAGAATGGTTAGCCGGAAGAACTTGTGTACCTTATTTGACCTGCTTAATTAAAGTTAAATGTCAAAATTATCCTCTACTATATTACGTATTTTGAATGGTTGGGGCTTGGCATGCCAGGCCTCAGGTAATAATTCTGTTAAGAAAAAGTGTCATCGACTTCGGAAATTTACATATTTAGCTCATGTGATCCACAGTCATAATCAGACAAGTTCCAGAATTATTTTCTCATCTGCCCCTTTTTAAAGTGAAGGAAAAATGTCTTTATGGAGAAAAACTATAATTTTCTAGAACAATTTGTCTGTTCCAAGAGCTGCAATTTAATTTATAATTATCAAGAAAAGTCAATTTGAAATTCAATAACTGTACTAAATGACCTGATGTGAATAATCAGATTAACAGATTTTGATAGGGTTCTCTTTGTGCGTGTTTTGAGAGAGAGAGAGAGATTACAGATTTTTGTGACCCTTAACTAGATGACGATTTGTGTGAGTTATTAACTTCAATAGAAAAGATAAAGAGTGTGAGTAAGAAAACGTGATTCTTAGATATCGACTACCTAAAATTGGATTTTAAATGGTTCCAAAGACAATTACTGACATTCTGATTCCATTTGCTAGGCATTCAAATTTATTTGCTAACTATTTGAGATCCACGTTTTCCTGGACAACCTTTCTCTACGCAAGTGTAATGTATTCTTTGGTAGAACTTTTGTAAGTTATTGCTTGATTCATCTTTGCTACGTAAAGCAGTATTCTAGAGGTATATTTCCTTGGTAGCTGCACAGAAGGCATCTGTAACCAAGTTGTCGTCAAACAATTTTCGAATTTATCTTTATTTTCATATGCTGTGAACTCAATGGGATATCACCAATTTCATTTTTCCGTGTGTTCTCTGCTGTACATGCTACTGATAATGTATATTTACTCAGTTTCTTTCTTTTTTCTTCTCTCTTTCGCCATACTGAATAGTTTCAGATTTCCCTTATTTCTTCATTTTCCCTTCTCGTTTTTTGGGACCATGTAATTTGTTCTCATTCCATGTTTTCTAATGCAGCTCGCTATGGCATGTCTCCAACTCCATGCTGAGAAGGCCTTACAAGCGTCTCGAGCACTTGAATCTGCAGAAGACACATCGAAAGTGAAGAGCATTAATCTGATCCCAAGCGTGTCAAAGGTGTCAATTAAGCTCCCCTATTAAAATGCAGGACTTTGAATGGGTAAAATCAAAATTTCCATTATCCTTTTATGTAAAACCCCTGGATTTAGTTCAAGAAAATCTTTTTACCATATATACTCAACCCTTGAGAATGGCTCGGGGTAAAGGGCGCGGAGTTGGGTGAATCAGGTTAGAAGTGAAAGTTGTTAAAAACTATTTGTGGTTCTTACAGCCACGCCCTGTTCCGTGGTAGACGTGGAAGCATGTGATTGTGAATTTTGTGTTGGGATTACACTGTCTCAAGGGTATTATTGTTTATATTTTACAGTGTATTTAAAGATATATTTTATACTTTGCATTCCATATTTTTCTTTTTATCATAATATTACAAACAAGTGAAGCTAGGTAAGATTGTAGATAATATATTGCATGGAGGCAGTTGACCTGAAGGTACCAGTTTACCATTTCTGTTTTGTTCAATGAGAGTATATATAAACTCTCATACCTTCAATTTATCAATGAAACTAAGAAAACATTCACAACTAACAACTCATGTATGAACAAACACACGGTCGTAGAAAAAACATGTGGATATATAATGTTCGTCGACGAGATCTTGAGATTGTAGCCGTTGATTTTACGCAAACCTTGAAAATGGTATTTTCGAGTTCAACTCTTTTTCAGTTTTCAACCATTTCGCAAAAAATCTAAAAAATGTGGTCTGTCAATGTCATAATTCGAACTTCGAGCAATAAATAAAAAACGCCTTCCATGACCTTATATCACCTGAAACAAAAGAAAGGAAATAACTTCACGTTCAGTAGAATTCACAATTTATTATATTTTTTCGAATATTTAGTAGAATTCTATACGCACTCAAAACATTACATCTAAATTATTACATATTTAGGGGGTGTTTGGTGGATATTATTGAGAAAAAATGTAATTTAAATAGTGATATGATGGGAAATATGTAGTTAAAAAGTAAGAAAAAATTATTAATGTAATGAAAAATATTATTTTATTAAAGAATGTGTGGTTGAAAATGAATTTTGAATGAATGTATTTTGAAAGAATGTGTGCCAAACAGAGGCTTAATGTCCTAGACTCTGCCAAAATCCTTACCCTAGCGATGTTATGTAGAACGAGTCACTCGCAACTCACACAAATTGGCTCGAGTGCAAACCAGTTTGTCTCGGGCTTGCAATCAGCTCATATAATGAACGAAAAATTAAATTTCGATAAAATATAGTACAGTAAAAGTTCCTGTTAGGAGTTACTATGTCATTACTTTTCTCTGGTATAGTAATTTAAGGACGTGGAAATTACAAAAAATCAGAATTTTAAAGTTTCAATTTCAAATTTCAGATATAAACTTTATTTATACAAAAATCAGATATTATTTCATCTATCTTCTCTCTCTAAATCATAATTACCCAAACCTAAAACCCTAATTTTATCTCTCTCTCTCTCTCTTTGTTCTGCCACCGTCGGAGCACCGTCGATGTTAGGAACACGACACCTCTAGCCGGTCAACATCTCAGATATGCAGTCATCGAAGGGAAAAAAAAACAAAGTTGACGCACGGCAACACTTGGCACCATGAGAGGCGTTGCTGTCGTTCGTAGATCTGCTTTAGTTTTCTACCATCGAGCCTTCGATCGTGGCACAGCCATAGGAGCCGAAGGAAGGCAAGGTCAATCGGAAACATTCGGTGGGGAAGAGGAAGACAGGTTGAAAAGCGGCCAGAGGTAGCTGGAGTAGAGCCGGCAAAAGCCGCCAAGCGTTCTGATTTTTGGATCTGATCTGAGCGCTACTGCACACAACCAGTGGCGTTCTAGTTGTGGTGATGAGGTAGTGGTGGCGGCGGTGTTGGTGAGGTGGTTGTGGGGTTGGGCGGTGGTTTTGTTGATTTTTGGGCGGTGGTGTGTGGTGTTGTTTTAGCGGTGTTGACTGGTGGTATGCGCGGTGGTGTTGCTAGTGCGGTGTGGTGATGGTGGTGTTGCAAAAATGGTGGTGGTGACTGGTGGCGGCGATAGCAGGGTAGTTGTGATGATTTTTGTTGGGAGTGTATTGGATCTAGTTGTGGTAGCTTTGTTGGTGGTGGCGACGGTGGGATAGTGTCTATGACCAATTATTTGGTTGATTTGTGACCAAGTATTGGTGGAGGATCGGGATACGGGTTGGGGTGTTTTGGTGTATGTGACCAATTATTTGGTTCATTGTGACTTACTATTAAAATGTGACCTTAAAATTCCATAATTTGTGACAAAAAATAATGTGACCTAAAAAATTGTTAACATGTGATCGATAATTTGATAATTTGTGACTATCTAAT
>CAIGRT010116859.1:0-12208 GCA_903798405.1 Fraxinus platypoda | reverse complement strand
TTAAATATGATTTTTTTCCCTTATATAAATTGGCTCTTGACTGGGCCTGTAATTATTGATTGGGCCTTCCTAAGTTCTGGTAGCGGCCTGAAAAAATCAATTTGTTTGTCTTGGCGGAAATTAAGAATTTTAACATTGATTCATTTTGTTTCTTTAATTTCCTATTTAATCAGATTATTTTGGATCCCATTATTCCTCAAGCCTTACTACTTACCAAGCATCACTGTGAATACAAATGCGACAAAGAAACATCTGCTTCTAGAAATGAACACAAAGCCTCAAGCGGTGAAGAGAAATATGAAGTAACAAGCTACTAGGAATTCTTGACAATTCCTCTTCTAAGAGATGAATAGATATTGTTTTAAGATTCAACTGTTGAAAATAACTTTTCATTGCTGCATTAGTCATGTACCTTTAACAGCTGATATGTAATTTCCCAATAATTTTTGAAGCTTGCAAATTACCTTGATAAGAGTGAAACCCTATTGCCAAGATCTTGAATTTTACCTGCATGTTGATTGGTTGCACGCACATACATTATACGTACTTGTTAACTGCATGTAGTTGATGTCATGTTATGTTAAGACTGAACCACAATAAATTGTTATGTACATTTTACTTCTTGTTCGATTCCTTTATTCAATGTAAATGAAGATTTAAGACTTAATCCATAACAAATAAAAGACGCGATAGAGAATGCTATTCAAGAGAGGAAAGGCATCCTGTGAAGCAAATATTGCAAGCCAATCCAGACATCATATGCCATAAGCGCAATCCTTCCACCCGTCCAGCTTCCCATTTGGCTTCCCAAAACAAAACCCAACCACCCAATCTTCCCTTCCCCAACTAGTCCTCCGGCGAAAGCGCCGAGGAATGTTCCACCACTCCTGACCAGTCCCTCCGCCAGAGACCCCCCAACGTACAGTGTCTCAAACAAATCCCATCCCGAAGCCACTATCGGCCCCATCACATGCTTTGCTTGCCGGGATGCTCTTTTCGCAGCCGCCTTTCCTTCTTCACACGCAGCCTTCACCGCCTGATCCATATTCTGGTCCTTTGATAACCTATCCAACAATGCCTTTCGAGATACCTGACCTCTTACTTTCTGAACATGGACTGCTCTGACGTAGTATAAGTAAAGCTTTATCATCTCCTTGAATATGCATGCTATGGTCCCATAACTCGTGTCAAAGCAATTAATGAATGTAAATCTCTCCGTCCGGCTTCTTGAAGAATGATCTTCTCCCACCAGCTGCCGGCATTTTTCAGCTGCAATCAATAATATATGGTAGGGATTAAACTCTTACCCCAATCCTGAGTCATAATGAACGAAAGTAAAAACAGAAACAGACTCTTAACGAGACAGCTATATTTACTTCATGCTGCAGATAACACATGACATATACGTCCTAGGGAAACTAGGGCGTGGCTAATACGATGAATTCCTAGTATTGCAAACAGGTTCATCATAGCATAAGTGAAAAACATAATTAGATTCATTCGTCAACATGTACCTGTGAAGCTGAGAACAAGAACTCCTGCCAGGGAGAGCAGTTGCACCTTCATCATCTTATCTTACTGGAAATACGCCTCTGGAATATTGGTTAGTTGATGAGGTTGAAAATCAAATTATGGCTAGTCAAAATATGAAGGATTCAGTACTTTTCGTTGGAAGGAAAAGAATCTGATTCCAAGCATTTGTATACGTGTATGTATATTGAATCTGATGCCATTTAGGTAGAGAAGAAAGGGTGACTTGAGGAACCTATTTGACATAAAACTTGAGTTCAAATCAAACATATGATTCCAAATTTTGAATTTTTTTGTAAATGAAGACAACTGTTTATATAAATCGTACACTTCAATTGGTTTAAGGTAAATTAAAGTAGGGAGCAAGTTAGTATTGATTTTCTCCTTTTAATATGTTTGGGGCATTTGGCCCAATGTAGCCCAAGTTTTTACCAGAATTTTTTATATTTTCAGAAGGATTTCGAATTTACATGGAGCAAATAAATTCTGTTAGAAGAAAAAAATGATAAACAGAGGTGATTACAAAGAAAAGAAGAAAGAATATAAACATTCAACATAAAGGTAGACAATGAAACTTCTAAAATTAATACCAAAATACCATATCACTAAATAGAATACAGCAGACCCTATGACATCTTGGAGATTGAACATCAACCAAATGCTTAGGCGTTCTCCCTCCGAATCTCCTCTTCTTCCAACAGAGTGTATTCATCCCCGATGTTGGCAGCCTGAAGAAACAAGGAAGTCATTGGCAAAACCGGTAACTACTAAATAAAAGAAACACCGAACACTTTAACAAAAAGCAAGTGTAAATTGAAATGCATATTTCTACCAGGTGTCTACAAACCACTTAGGAATCCTCAAACATTTTATGACAAACTAAGAGAAGATGAAAATACATGCCGCGCTAAAATATAAACACTGGAATAAAATTCATAGCTAAAAACATGTTGTACCTCAACAAGTCAATCATTTAGAACCCTTCTTACAACGGCGATCAATTTCAATTTCAAAATTAAATAAATGGTATGTTCAGACAGTACTGCATATTATTCCGAACACAGTATAATGAAAAGGAATTCAACTTGTGGTATTTCAGACAAAACATCTTTTTCTACTTTAATCTTGTTCAATAGTACACAATCCGGCCAAAAATACCATAGGTGGAATTTCCTGAGCCAGAGTTTTAGTTTGTAATGCTTCTTACAACTAGTGATTGTAGATGAAGATTTGCTTTGTAAGCTGCAGCAAGAGACTCGTAATCTTGCTTTTCCTCTGCAGTAGCAATAGCAACAGAAACAACTTCTAATGCAGCCTCGACTTCCTGCCTTTTGGTTGCAGCTAGCTCATCCTGCACAAAGAAATTTTAAATCACAAGGTGAAATAAGCAAGAATTGGAAAAATGCGAAAACATGAACCAGAAATCACCATAAATTCTCATTAGGACATTGAACTGACAACCAATTACAAGTATTAAAGAATGAAAGTCCAGGATTCCATGTCTAGATCAAAGCAAATGAAATCAATTTATTAACTTGAGCTTTTGAAATGAGCAAGTTCGAAGTAATCTATTAACAGCAAACACATATATACTAAAGTAGCCCAAAAGAATAGAGTTACTAATCATATTACTTTTGGTGAAAAATGAAAGCATGCTAACTTTGTTGGTTGATCTTTGTGCAATAGGAAGTGGTGGTTAGGGGTGTCCAAAAGTCCCGAACCGAACCGGACCGAACCGAACCCGCACCGAACCGAACCGAACCGAGCGGTTCTTCATAAATTAAATACCCGAACGGGTACCCGAATCGAGAACCGACGGGTTTGGGTCGGGTCTCGGGTCTAGACCAAGAACCGNCCGAACCGAACCGAGCGGTTCTTCATAAATTAAATACCCGAACGGGTACCCGAATCGAGAACCGACGGGTTTGGGTCGGGTCTCGGGTCTAGACCAAGAACCGAAGAACCGAATAAGAACCGAAACTAAATAATTTTTTTATTTTTTATATTGAATTAATTAAATTATTTTATTTTTTTCTAAACAAATTAGCAAATTAATTAAATAAATCAGATTATTTCATAATTTTAATTTTAAAGCCCAAATCATTTTTAAAACTCTGCAAATCACTTCCTGAAGGAAGAATAAATCGTTAAACAAGACTTCCCATGTATCTTCAGCAAGCGTAGAACAATAACACATCGCTCAGAAGTTAGAACAGTTCTGTGTCCATTGTAAACCATGAAATAGAACAAGCGTGGAGGCAAGAATAGAGAAGAAGAGCATAAAGATGGCAGTAATCTGCAATTCCCAACTTAAATACACAACGAACATTTGTTGAGTAAACAATTTGATGTTATAGCACAAGATCATAAAAATGCTGTTTGAGCCTCAAATTAGAACAAAAAATTTAACTGCGCTCCTGGAACCAAGCACAGCACCTCTTTCAAGAAGCGACTAATCACTTGGAATGTCAAATACAACAGAGAGGAAAGTAACCAATAACATCTCGGTGACAATCCAATATCCTGCAATAGTATTTCCAATACCCATGATTGCATCATAATTTATTTATTTTTTATCGAAATTAGCAAAAATAGTAGAGCCCTCTTCCTCTTTAATGCAGGGAAATGATATTCATGAGGATGCATCACCTGCAGCATAACAAATTGCAACATATTCAGATAACTTAAGAGCCACAGTGCACGACCTGCATAGGGAAAACCATTGCAAGCCAAGTAGATAAGAAAACAAAAACAAAAAAAATAGCCAATAACCCCGTGCAATAAGTTCCAGTATAAGCAATTCTATTAAAATCATAAAGAAATATACGATGTTAGTTTGTTAACAAGCCATCACAACAGGTAGGGTTCTAACAGCTAGTTAGCATAGCAACTACTAGACTAAAGTAGTTAAAATAATAAAGACTGCTTTACCAGTGCAGCGTCTGTTAAATAAATATTATTTATCTATATACCACTTCCAGTAAAGGGAATACCTCGTCAACCAAACATTTGTCATCGTTAGGACATCCCAATCTGATAGAAAGCGAGTACTGATATATATATATTGGATCTACCATCAGCCTTTGAATCCCAGACGATTAGTTTGGTTGGGAGAAGAATAGCTGATGATGATGGAACTATGTGGACAACCTGGGCAGCTCATTTACATCTTTAGCCAGAGCTCTTAAAGTCACATTTTGATCCATCTTTTGCATAAAAGTAGATTATATGGGTTCTCTTTAAAAATAAGATTATGAAAATATGTTAAAAAAATTTTGTTACCAAGAAACCTTTGTAATGATTTCAAAGTTTGCCCATGTAAGTGATTCTGGCAGACATTCCATTAACTGTAAGAGGGATCTCTACTCTTGACTCTTCTCTTCATCATCTCAGCCCACCTAGCAAAGAGATTAGCAACCTCAAACTTTCCAGAAAACTTCATCTTTTGAGCCAACTCCTCCATTATATCAGATTTACCAGCCCGGGAAAAATCAGCAATGAACTTGTTGTAATCAAGGTGAGGTGCCCTCATTCCTTTCTGAATCATTTCTTCTAGATATTTACAAGCCTCAATAGATCTTCCTTGCCTTATAAGCCCTCCAATGAAAACTGTGTAAGAGTTCTCATCAGGACAACAGCCCTTCCTCTTCATCTCCTCCCAAAATGCACAGCCCCTATCATAGTTTCTCGTGACAAAGTAAGATTTCATTATCATATTGTAAGTGTGGATACTCGGCTGAACATCGTTCTGGATCATCTTCTTATATATCTTGACCGCGTTGTCTGGCATCTTCCCGTTCGTCATCATTTTGATCAGAGCATTATAAGTCTGTCCATCAGGTGGGCATCCTTTCTCACTCATCTCCTTCAACAACTCATAGACCATATCCATCTTCTTTTGATTTCCAAACCCGGTCATCAAACAAGTGTATACTGCACAATCGGGCTCACATCCAGAACCAAGCATTTCATCCAAGTAATCAACTGCTTCCTTCATTTTTCCATGTTTGCACAAGTCCTTAAGCAAGATCGTGTAGCTTCTTCTGTTGGGAAATGGACCTTTGGCCTTCATCACCTCAAAAAGCTTGATTGCATCAGACCATCTTTTGCCTCTCAACAAACCCTCAAGCATTGTGTTATGGGCAACAATGTCAGGCTTAAAACCCTTATCAATCATTGCATTCCAGATCCTCCCAGCCTCCATCAAATTCTTCATCCTGCACCAACCGTTGAGCAAAACACTATAAGTTCTCAAATTAGGTGTGAACCTATGCTCTAACTTCTCGAACAAAGCCTGCGCTTCCTTTCCAAGCTTCTTCTTTCCTAATGTATCCAGCAAACAGTTGATCGTCTCTACCCCTACTTTAAACCTATACTTCTTCATCATGTGAAAAATCCCTACAGCCTTTTTTCTCTCTTTTGCAGCTGCAAAAACTCTGATCGATATAATAAAAGTTTCCATGTTGAGCAAACCCTTCGCGCCCATTTCTTCAAGAACTGACACCATGGTCTCAAACTGCCTAGTCTTTCCGAGAATATTCATCATTGCGTTGTACGTCCTAGAATCATGAGCAAACCCAGACCTCTGAGCGGCCCAGCAGAAAAACCGAAATGCAGGTTTCCAAGCATGCTTAAATCTCTCCAACACATCCACCACAAAATCATGACTTAAATTCAGCTCACATTCATCTAAAACTACCTCCATATTCCGATCCACCCCAAATGTTTCATCAATCAGTTTACACACTCTCTCCACCTCCTTTGGATCAGCCTTTGATTTCACATCTTCAACAACAGTCAATTCACTTTCATCACTGCTCTCGGCTTCAGAATCGTAAGGCGTTAAATCCCCAAACGGAACGCTAGAAAAGGGCCTAAATTTATTTAGGTCATACAATAAAGTATTGGAATTGGAAAGGAATTTCAGATTCTGCTGGGGAACTGATGGCAATTGTCTTTGAAAAGGAAAGAGCCGAGAAGGGTATACCAAAAAGTAAGGAACTTGACAACGACTACACTGTAAAATTTTATCCGTAAAATAATCAAGCAAAGAAGGCACGGGCAGAGAGCTACCTCGAACTTGCTTCCCTTCAATTCCTCCTCCTCGTACCGCTGGGTTTCTTTGGTGATTTTCAGAGAGTAGTTCGATACTTCTAAGGAAGGACTGGACATTTTTTGAGGTACTTCGCGGGAAATTTGACAGGGAAGATTTCCTGGAAGTTCTAAAATAAAAGGCCATTCAATATCAATAAAATAGTGGTCAGGACCAGTGTTTCCGATCGGACGGTGGATTTCTGAATACAGGGTGGGTGGCGCGTGACTGGTGCAGTAGGTGAAAAGCACCGGAAAGAGAAGAGATGCTGCCAAGTCTGGGTTACCCCGACATAATGGGTTTCTCGATTCTTCTGGGCCGTTACATGATAAAGATACGGACATTGACGGAAATAGCACTACAATGACAAAAATAATTATAGTAGCACTCTCTGTGGAATTTTCTTTCCCGCCAAATAATTTTCCTTCCAGTATTTTATCCTTGAAACTTTTTGCACAACCTTGTTTCTTCCATCAAATGGCCCCAAATAAAAGATCCAGCAATGGTCGATCGCCGTTGGTCAACGAAAGACAGAAAATCACCTCATTCTTCTCCAAACAAAATCCTGAACCTAACCCTAAATCTACATCCTGCCGAAACCCAAGCCCTAACCCAACAACGCCGCCGTCTTTCCAGACCAAGCGCAAGAAACTACTACTGACCGTCACCCCTAATTTATCCTCATCTCCTTCAACCCCTGACTCTGCGACGAAATTGTATGAGCAAGACGTTGTTGACAAAAGTATCAAAATTTATCGTCCTTTGGATAAATCTTGGTGCGAGGGTCGGGTGAAATCGTTTGATAACATTTTGGGGAAGCATTTGGTGCAGTATAAGGATGCCAACGAGGAATTATTGAATCTTGCGGAGGAAAGGATTGAGTGGGTAGCTCTGCCGGTGATGAAAAAGTTTCGGAGACTGCGAAGGATTTCAGTGGTAGAAGATGTAGAGGACATCACCAAATATCCGGAGAGTATAGCCTTGGAGGATGACGACTGTTCTGAGGAATGGACTTTGAGGAAGAGGACTGGAAATTGAAAAATCGGGTCATAGAAGAAAGCTGAATGAAGGAAGTGGAAGTTGAATTGAGCTAGTGGTAGAAATCTGAAGCAGCGTGTGCCTAAGAATTCTTTCAGTGTCAATGGATTGGGGAGAAAAAGAGTAGACTGAAAACAGTGCTGATTGAAAGTATAATGAGTTCGGTTTTTCATTTATACTGTCTGAACTCTGAGGAAAATGCTGATGGGAAGATAAAATTTTGTACTGCTATTTGGGAGTGGGATTGTCGGAGGCTTTTCTTCTATATTCAAGTATTTTCTTCTGTTTTTATGGAATTGATCTTAATTAAAAGCTGTTTTCAGAAGTTGATAATTATTACATTTGTATGTTTGGCGGTTAGATTGAAATCATATTATTTATCTGCTAGTTGTTAAAGTTTTTCTTGTTTAATACATAAAAATTATCTACTTACATTTCTTTAACCATCTGCTAGTTGTTAATGTTGCAATGAGTTTGGATGGTTCCTTTACACTTGCTGCATGCAGTAAGAGACAGGGGTGATGTTGCACGATTAACCAGCAAGTAAATTTTTAAGGTAATTGCAGTAGTTTGAAAAGGTGAAGATGTTTCATCTCGAAACCCTTCCCCCATTGCTCAAATCAGAAGACCTAAAAATTATAAATACTTGAAAACCAGATGCAATGTCAACTTTCTGTCATGACGGAGTAATTGAAATTCGCAAGTCAAATATGCAGCACTACTTTGTTGGAAATTCATCTTAATAAGTTGTGTATTTCTGTTGGAAAAATCTATATGTTAGCATGCTCATCCCATCATCTATTAATGTAGTATCAAAGTATTCCTAGTATTGTTGAGAAAATGGAAGGATCTTTGCTTTGCATTGAGGCAACATACAGTCACAGGGAGCTTGGTTCTTGGGTGATAGGATAATTGCAATGTAGCAGTACTTTGGATCAAATTAGAAACCATGGACAATGTACATAAACATTCTGCTCTGCTTGACTACGTTTTGATTCGCTTATCTGTAAAATGATTGCAGTGTATCTTAAATTTCACAAAAGAAAAACACTTTGATAACCCATAAGCTTGGCATGATATATGACCTAAGAAATTTAGGTGTCGGAGGGCAATCATTCTCTTCTTATTGGTTCTGTAATTGTGATTTCATCATTTTGGTGCATTTTGATTGCCCTCCACGTGTTCCTTGTCTTTCAGTTGCTCTCTTGTTTCTGTTTTTTCCTTTTACAATGTATCTATGAAATCTTGTCTATCCTCTTTTCTCCCGAAAGGGAAAAAATGATACTTGGTGCATTACTCAAGGGAACTTGATTAGTTTTGTATTTCAATGTCGTGCTGCCCTACATCTTCATCATCTTCATCAGAGCTAGACATATCATTGTCAAAATTCTGTGACCGAAATGGAAAATGGATGATTGAGTTATTGAAAAGTACCAATCTAAAATAAGGTGAGTTTTAGGGAAATAACCTCATATTGATACCTTATGCTGCTTTGAATTGTTGTGATCATCCGAATCAATATGCATACGGGAAGAAGTACCCCACCAGCCTTGACAATAAGCAACTGCTAAGAATGTGAATATTTTAATTATGGACAATTGGGTATAGCTGAAAACTTAGGTAGGATGCTAATGGTAATTTAGCATTAATTACCAGTAAAAGATTAGGAACTTACAGTAAGAAGTGAAAATGGATAATCCCATGTTCCACATGTAAGCACTACTTTCAAATATCTTATCAGAAGTAGTACCGTGAACTGCAAAGTGGGTAAATGGTAAATGAATAAAAAATCAACATTTTCAATACAAAATGTATAAACTCTTGAAACTCTCAAGAGTTGAAATACAAAATTGACCCTTTGTATCGCATGAGAATATGCTAATGCAAATGGAGCTTATTTATTATTTGAATGTTGTCGTCAACACCTTTGTTAGAATTTGGATGTGACCTGAATTTCTTGTTGAAATAACTAAAGAATTCTAATTGAAGTGCACGTCAAGAGGAATTCAGTTTGGAATGCTATTAGAGTCTTATTCAAGTTGAAATTCTATTTGGAAGCCCTATTGAGAGTTGGAATTTGTATTGGACTTGAAGATATTGAAATTATGAATCAGGAAGAAAAGTCGCCGCATTTTCGCTAACTTACCGCTAGCTGGTCGCTCGAGCAACACTTGCAGGTTTTCTCCCGAGACTTGGTCTCTCGCCTGTCGCTCGAGCAACAGGAATATCCGGCCCAAGTCCGTTTCGCGTTTTAACACGTTTTTAGCATTTTACTTCAACTACAACTCATCTATTTAGGGTTTGGACGTCGTCCTACGTAGTTGCCTACATATATTTAGCTCTTCTCTAAATTTAGAATAGAGGTTTTGAGAATTTATGATAGTTTAGCCTAGGTGATTACTAGAACTTCATATCAATTGTATATTTTTTCATTATTGTTCATGACTCAATAAAATCTCATAATTTCTCTGTCATATTTTCTTGTCTTCTTTATTCTTTTGTCTGTGATCAAATACTTCATTATTGTAACATATAACTTCAACATCTCAATTCGGTGGTTGATTTCATATCAAGTGGTATCGAACGGTACGTGATCCTCGAATTCCCAACAATTGGTATCAGAGATTTTGGACATAACAACACAGCAAGTCGTATCAGAGCGATTATGATATCTTGTTTGTTTTAACAACAACCTGTCTTGACTTCTCATGCAGGTTGAATTTATTTTATATTATTAAAGACCTGAAAACTTGCAAAGTTTTAATTAATGGTTGTGATGAAACTTGTGCTCGGCATCTTTGGGTTCCAATTCCAATTTTATTTCTAACAAATGAACTGCCAACAGTTTGTACTTAATTTGGGATACTTGAAACCAACAAAGTTGCATGAACGGCTTACAATTACAGCCATTGATCTGTACCAAGCACTTCTATCAGCAGCTGAGGCGCATTCGGAATCAAGAATTAATACAGCATTTTCTTTTTCTGGCTCCGTTCTTGGAACTTCCAAACTTCCCCTGTTAAAAGTACCAAGAAAATCTTTTGAATTAATTAAGCTAGTGTTTGATTTTCATTTTTTTTGCATAAATTCTACTTCTGCTACAGTAGAACCTGCAAAGACATGCAATCCCCTCAATCAATGTCAGAATTCCAACCAGGGCTCATAATGTCGTTGGAAATGTTGGGTGACTACTTTGCCATTTGCTTTTGCCTGGCAAATACCGTATTTGCCCTCCACCTACCCATAACTTGGAAAATTGCCTTTAGATAAATGAAGGGCAAAATTGGGAAATTGTCTTTAGATATTGAAAGTCAACAAAAATTTCATGGGAAATCACAACACCACCGTACCTCCACTGTCATGTATGGCCCGTCTCTGTTGCCACAATTCAACACAAAAAAATGGTCCAATTGTCAGATGTCACTGTAGGAAAATGAGAATTGAACAAAAAAAGGGGGGCCAAACACACGCTAAAAGGCAAGAAGAATATATTAATAATAAATATTGTAACTTATGTAGAATATTACAACCTCAAATTGTGGCAATGATATTAAAGGGAGGAATGCTCCCGTGAACTATGCCGGTGCAATTCAAAATGAAAAAAGAACAGAAAAGGTTTAGGATTAACATTGTGAAGTGAAGAAGGTGCTCGTGTTATACTTGCATATTGTATATTTTGTAACATATCATTCTCTTCACATTCCCGTTGAAGTCTCTTCACATTTCTTCAACGGTCATATTGATGGTCCAACATTCATGGGGTTTTCAGTTTCAACAGTTTCAACATTTATGAAATTCAATTTCACCATTAATTGATTGGTAACTTAAGCCATAATTTGATAGGAGTTTTGGCTATATATATATAGAGGTTTTGGTCCCCAAGCTTCACAACCGAAAATACAATCTACACTATCTATTGAGAGTTTGGAAGTTTCATTACCTGTAGAAAAGAGAGCTTCTGCAACATCATCAATAGCCGGAGGTATGAACCGATTCCTATGGTATTTTGATTTTTTCGATCCAATTCATTTCCGCATAATTGCTCTGAATCAATTTTTGTCTATCATTTCATTTGGTATCAGAGCCATTATATCACCTCTGCCTTGGTGTTTTACATCAATTTGCAGAATTTGTCTTCTCCGGCAAAAAATAAATTCAAATTTCTCCATAAAATTGTTTTTCTAGCCTTTGTGTGGTATTAAACTTGAGTTTTGATAGATAGTTAAATTTGAGGCGGGTCTGAACCGGGTTGATTCAACCCGCTAGAGGAAAAAGACGACTCGTTTTGAGGAATGCGTTGTTTTCTAAATGAGCGAATTAATTGGGTTTTGATGTTAATAATTTGGTCTGCTTGTAGTTTGTTTATGAGAACAATACATAAATAAGGTATTTAAGTATCACCATTTCAAAATTAAGGTTTGAGGTTTTAAATTTCAAAAATCAGGTTTTCATTAAAATTTATTAATTAATTAATTAATTAATTATATATTTTATTAATAAATATATAAAGGTCACAAATCTATGCAATTTGGTCACAATTCAAAAATT